>JAVKPL010014183.1:0-81875 GCA_032173675.1 Gastrolobium villosum
CATTTTCCTTAAATCAAACATCATTTACAAAGTCCTCAATGTAATGGCCATTTACATACAAATATGGACCATTTTACAACATGAATCATCAAGACTTCAAAGGAATGAATGTGGCCATGGACAAGTCCCATGCTCACTCAAAATATACAATTATCCATGTCATGAATAATAAGAAATAAACAAGACTTAGTACATCATCATGAACACTACCAAAAGCATGGAAATAACATCATGCAATATGTTCATGACCTAAGTCTCAAAATACTAATGACATGCTATGTGCAATCCATAGTCCTCCTCCAAAATGTCATGCAATCCCAATGCACCGCATGCAAATCCACTGTCCACTAAGCGGGCTTCTTGCCCGAAGCTCCTCCCGGCTCATAGTGACCTGAAATGTGGTCCCCCAAACACGGGGTGAGATATACGGATATATCTCAGTAAACCAATGGAGCTAGAGGCTCTCTCCACTCCATGGCTCACTAAAATGTATAAATATGACATCATGTAATATGCAAGCAATACAATATCACCAACCAACTGGAGACAACCCAAGAACATCCACGCATGGATTCATGTTCAAGGACTCCATCATATAACTCCCGAGACAATCCTGGCGCCTCTCCCATGGTTGAGAAGACTCCATGGCAAAACCCAACCGGAACTCCTCATGAGCCCTATCCGGCGGATGTCCCACGTTTGGATCATCCTGGTGCCGCTCCCAGAGTCGACCCCACGGCAAAACCCGACTGGCATTCTCACATGGATGAACCCAGCGGATGTCCAAACTCCACACATCAACTGGCCAGTGACCAAACAATTTTCACAAAAATCCAAGCAATATGCATACAAGCACACAATCACACAATGCCATAACCACAAAATCCAACCACAACCTTCCACTAGGTGTGGTGGAGCACACTAGGGATTAAACCCAAGTTCCAAGGGTTTACCTCAACACAAGCAATCCGTTCCAAACGTATGCTCCAAATCAACCTTTCACAATCACGTCCGTGTGAGGCATCCTACAACAATCATCAAATCCAAATTACACCAAAACTCATTTTTCATGAAAATTCCTCAAATTTTCCTAAGTTAAAAACCTAACTTTTTCACCAAAAATTATCATAGCATTTCTAGCTTACAAGCATGATTCTAAGGCCTTTTCATCTAATAGCATTTTTCCATTTGGGCTCTCTATCATCACACATCTAAAATTAAAGCTTAGAACATAAATTACTAGATCTATGAAGTCAACCATAAAAATACCACAAATATACTCACAATGTGTTGTATGTTCACCACCAAAGCTTCACTAAACCATAAGAAGACCAAAAGCTCCAAAAACTCCAAGAACACCAAAGGGTTCGAATCTGTTTTGGCCAAAAAACGCAGCCAAGAGATGGATTCACGGTTTGTAAGTGTTACCAATGGATCTAGAAGGTTGTTTACAATAGATTTCAACACCAAAATCAAGAGATTTGGTGAAGAAATGAAGAAATGGCAAAGAGATGAAGAACTTGGTGTGTTTTGTGAGAAATGAGGGGTTTCACGGGAAGGGAGGGAGAAAAGGAGAGAGGAAGGCGTGGGGAGGGTGTGGGGCCAAGTGGATTTTGGTCCCGCGGGTCCCACACGCGATCTAACTGTAATCCCGATAAAATTTCCGATCATAAATTCTTAATGTACATATTTTTCCAGTCCATGACATATTTTTATTTCTCCAAAATATTGATAAAAATTTCACACCTATCGGTACACTCACACCTCAGTATTTTAACACTTAAAAATCACTATTCATCAATTTTTCCCAAATTTGCCTATTCACTCAATTTTCCGCCCTGATTCCATTTCCAGTATTACTTTTGTCATATGAAATCTCTAACTCAGTATTTATGCCTCAGAATACACGGCTGGTCAATTACCATTTTGCCCTTTTTGCCCATTTTGGCCATAATTCTTGGATTTTCACTAATCCACCAACTTTCATTTCACAATATAATATTAAAATACACATTTAAATATTTGAGGTGTTATAGCACCTGTACAGGGACAAGTTCAAGGCTCTTTATTATATTCAAATAAAACCAAAGACAAATGTTTAAATAAAGGAAATATGTCTTTTGCATTTATCTAAATCTCACAAATTAGGCGTGATTGCCTCTTGATTGAAATCCAATTTAGACGTGATTGGTGACGTGTTAGGTGTTGACACGTGTCACATTTTTAAACTCATAAGCCTCCAATGAAGTTACTTTTTACACTTCTCTTTTTTCTGATTCCAGGATTCCTGAAAAGATTCTCAGATTCTTCCCAGTTTTTCATGGTACTAAGCTTGTGAATGCATCAAATGGTTCTGGGTTATACCCACATCTTGTGCTGGAAGATGTTGTGTCCAATTACACAAACCCATCAGTAATTGATATTAAGATTGGTTCAAGAACTTGGCACCCTCAAGCTTCTGAGGATTACATCAACAAGTGCCTTAAAAAGGATAAGGAAACCTCTAGTATCCCTTTGGGTTTTAGAATTTCAGGGTTGAAGTTTGTGGGGTCCTCTAAACATGACTCTTCCTCTTTGTGTTGGCAACCTGTGAGGAAGTCTCTTCAGAACCTATCTGCTGAGGAAGTTAAATTGGTTTTGAGGAAGTTTGTTTATTCTAATAGTAATGTTACTGATTGTGTTTTTGGGGCTAAGGTTTTTGGGGGGATTTTGGAACAGTTGTTGGAGCTTAAGCAGTGGTTTGAGGTTTAGACTATTTTCCATTTCTATTCTTGTTCTATTCTCATGGTGTATGAGAAGGAGGAGGAGAGTGTGGTGAAAGGAAAGAGTTCAGGTGCTTTAGTTAAGCTTGTTGACTTTGCACATGTGGTAGATGCAAAGGGTGCTATTGATCATAACTTCTTGGGTGGCCTTTGTTCTTTGATTAAGTTCATTTCAGATATCCTAGCTGCTCTAGATCATAACAACGTTTCTAAAGATGAACACTGAGAGAGACTACTTGGCACCAGGGAGGATTTTGGGATTCCAATTTTTTTTTTTTTTTTGCAAGAGAGGATTTTGCATTGTTACTAAACTTCAACCTCCTTTTTTTTTTCAAAGCTGTGAAAGAAAGCTGAAAAACTTCTTCTTTTTATTTCCAGAATAACTTAATCCAAACACATGATCACTGCTACCTTTGTTATTCTCTATTGCATTCCTTGCCAATGAATCGTGAAATGGGAATGTATTTATCTTGTGGACAATTCAACTCTGATGTTGTAATTTCTTTTTAACTTATGACGAGTTCCAATGTTAAGCAACCACTTCCCATCTTCTAATTCTTGTTACAGATGAACTTAAATTTCTTGCTAATGACTTAAAGCTTCATTCCCGGCTGTTATTTGTCTGATGAGAAGAGATGACGAATTCTACCAGATCTTTCAAAAAGTTTCAAATGATACTGGCCTTTTGACCTGACAAATGCACTTTTTGAAATATTCCATCCGTTTAATTCTTTGGTCAAATTTATTACAGACTAATGCAGGTTTAAGTGTGCATTTGGTACAAACATGATCAAACGTGCACTTGGTACTGACGTGACTAGACAAGTATGCACATTGCGACAGTCACTTACGCCATTAGAACGTGCACCTGGTATTGATGCCATAAGATGTTAATTGTGCATGTTCATATTGTTCTAAACACGCATCTGTTGATGACATGACTAAACACGTATCCACAGGTTACGCATCTTGTTGCATCATTATGGTAATAGCGGAATATTTCATAAAATGCATTGGTATGGTCAAAAGGCCAATGATACTTTATTGTCATTGTGATTACTTAATAACATGCATGCTTAGTCTAAGGTTTCTTAGGGCATGTTTGGTACACAACATACAATAAGGCATAATAATATAAGATCTGATTAAATTTTAATACTATCTAGCGTTTGGCATGGTATTATATAAGATAATATCATCAAGTGTTTGATAATGTACTGTATAATACTAAATAAGATAAAAGTAAATATTTTTGACACAAATAACTTTAAATAAAGAATTTATATAATTCTTCCAAATATGTTGTAAGATATTAATTTTTATTGAAATCTATTGATCAGTGTTTTTAAAAAATGTATTAATTTTTATAAAAATAAAAATCTCCAATATTTTAAAAATGTATATATTGAAAAATTATTTTTTATTTTAATAAATTAATATTAAAATAAGGGAAAAAAATTTCTACAGTTAATGCAGATAAGTTATCTGCATTTATTCCCAAAATGATGTTGTTTTGGTATTGAAATCTTAAAAAATTATAAATATAAAGACTATTATAATCCTAAAATAAATTAAAATTACAAAAAGACCATGATTTTCGCCCCTAAATGACGTCATATTGGACTTACTGTAGATAACTTATCTGCAGCAACTGCGGAAAAACTGAACCCTTAAAATAATATATTAATTCTTGATAATTGCACTGGTTAATACATCAACCCCTGCTTACCAAAAAAATAATAATACATCAACCCTTTATCAGGCCTAATCTCACCCTTCGAGGCATGATTAAGTTGTACATCATTTTGATCTATAAAGGGATCTTGTCGTATAAGCTTATACTATACGATGGTAACACCAAACAACTAAAAATGTCATAATGTATAGTATAAGCTTATACTATCAGGCCTTGTAAATCACACCAAACATGCCCTTATGGGTTACTTTTGAACTATTCTTATTATCTTATCCATTTTTTTTAATATTAGTTTTTGGACACTTTCTACTACTTTTGACTTATAGCCTGTTTGGAACTTTTCTTTTTTAAACTAAATGCTACTTTTAAGCTAAAGTTAAAAAAAGAGCTTAAAAAAGTTAAAAGCTATTTAGTGATTAAATAAAAACTTTAACTTAAAAGTTACTTAAGAGCTCAATCCTCATTTCAGAAAAAGCTAATAAGAGCTTAGAAAAAACTTCTCCTATGAGCTTTTAGCTTTTTTTCCATTATAAAAAAAGTTCTTTTTATTATAAGACCTTTTAAAGAACCTGTTTGGCCTGACATCTGTTTATAAGAAGAAGAGAAATTAAAAAAGAAAGGACCCAAACAGACACTTATTCCTTAGTTTAGTGATGGTTTGGTTGAAGAAGCAATAAAATATGTCCAAACAACTCTTAATATAATAGGTAACTTCTTTACTATTTGACTGATAAAGTTACAATTTGTTCAGCTGCCTCATTTGACTCTTAATATAATATCCAACTCTTAATATAATATCCAATGCACGGTTAGCTGAAAACAATTGTATCATTTCATCCTAAAAAACATCAAAATTGAAAACTGAAAATAGATCACAAATAACATTATACAATTAGGGTTGGTTAGAAGATACTTTCTTTAAACAATGATGAGATCATTATGGACACAAGATCAGCATTCATTTTGAAATCAATCCGAAAATAGATCACAAATAACATTATACAATTAGGGTTGGTTAGAAGATACTTTCTTTAAACAATGATGAGATCATTATCTCAGCATTCATTTTGAAATCAATCCGTCTTCTTCATCGCACACAGGGGAGGAGAGAATAAGGGTGGAGTCAGAGAGAGAAATGGTAAAGTTAGAGAGAGAGAGAGAGAAAAAAAAAGACTAAAAGAATTTTATTTATTTTTTGAATCTGAACAGTTAGATGAGATTGTAATCCAATGATATTGAAAGGGGTAGGTAAAGGTAGTCAAAATGGGAGTAGGCAGAATAACGTATCCCTTTTAAATGACATAAAATTATGTCATTTTAAGAGAGATAGATATAAAAAATATTTTTTATTCAAAATTTAAATTAAAAAAAATCACCCACTTCCACCTCAATGTTTTTCATTTCTTGTGTTATCTTTTTCCTAAAATAATATAATTTATGTCATTTAAAATGACACGCATTAAACCCTTAATTATAATTATAAAAAATAATTAAGTTTAATTAAATTAATCTTTATTTAAATACTTTATATTTTTGTTTATAAAAAACAAAATACTTTATATTTTTTTCTTATTTCATTCAATAAAAATTTTAAAAGTAAGAACAAGAAATAAAAAATCTATTATAAAATCCAAACTGAAAGACAAATGATAAAGATACTCCACAATCCGCAACCAGATTCAATGTAATAAGTATTGCAATCAGACATGAAAAAAAGCATATTGGAAGATGGGATAAGGGATTAAAGTTCCACGAATATCTGCTCTATTAAAATCTGAGCTTATTTTGGATTGCAACTAGTGGCGTTGAAGTGGCCTCACACATGCCATCCATGTCACAATTCCACTTGCACTTGTAAAAATAAAAAGTTTGATTGGAATTTTATATGAGTTCGTACTCAAACTTTTGAAAATGATTTTAATAGCACACCTCCCAAATGGTATGCATTTGCCAATGCTTGGTAAAATCTTAATGGTAGAAAAGCATCCCTCGGTCAGCAATACTAAGAACTTTATAGAAATGTCCTGTTATACAAGAAAGTTTAATGCTCGTGCAAAGCATACAAACACAGGTAACATGTTGCCATATTTTTTTTCAGAATATAAAATGCTTATACAACATTGTTGGCAAATTCTGCAGCTCTCTGCCTCATCATCCCCATCACAGCAGCTCTTCTACGTGAATCAGACTATTGCTGCAACCTCCTTAAATGTTCTTTTAAATCTCTGTTTAACCCAAAAAGAAAATGTTATACATACATAATCTATAAACAGAGTAACTTGAGTAAATGGCCATGCCTGACCCACAAACCTGCAACGTGGTACATGGCACTTGGATTCTTTGCAAGCACGGGCATGAAGTTGAAGCAAATACCACATTTTCTTGCATGGAACACAACCTCTGGAAGCACATTTTTTTTTGCACTGTTTCCCATGACGGAAAAGGCTCTTCAACTTGCGACAATTTGGATATTGGCAAGAGCGACATTGGGATGCATGCACAAGAAGACTAAGCATTTCTCGTGACTGTAAATTACGAAATACACTTATATCAGATCTTATATAGAAAGTTGCAATATCATGTCGTAACTATAAAGAATTTAATAATAATTGAAGTATCATCACATGTAATAATACAATGAACCCCGCACCTGCCCTCCCCCATTTTTGTTTAGTTTTTATTTTTTATCGGTCCAATGGTAATTATCATAAAAAATTCAACAAAGTTAACATTGACTGCCGACTACCTAGGTGATACAACTTTTTTTGTTGCTGCTGTTGTCATTGATAATCATCAAATATATGAACCTTAACAACATCATGTTCTGCATATATATGAAATTCAAGAAAAATTCCTAGTTCTTATGCTCAAATTCACATTATATAATTTTATATGTTTTACATGTTAGAAAATATAAATGGAAGCAACTCTTTTTCATGCTCAAATTTCAAAACATATGAATCAATTACTGCTTTAATTGACATGCAATATAACCGAGTGAGATACAGGCAGGGTAATTGAAATGGACATGTACAGGAACAAATAAAATTTTATACAATACCTGTGGTACTCGAAGTTGCCTTGCTTCTTTGGTCTGAGCGTCGCGATCTACTATTGAAGGATGATTTGTCAACTTATGAGGATGACTAGTACCTCCTCCATCCTTTTGGTAACAGGCATTGCATACATCATACTCGGGGCAAGCTTCACAATGCCAACCTTGACCAGTTTCTATGTCAAGACTGCATATATTACATGTTATAACAAATGCCGGTGCAGTTGGATTATGAAGATGATAGAGAACCATCATTGAGGAATGCTTGGCCCGTCTTAGCGTGTCATATTGATAATGATTTCCCTGGCA
This sequence comes from Gastrolobium villosum, assembly GCA_032173675.1. NCBI lineage: Eukaryota > Viridiplantae > Streptophyta > Magnoliopsida > Fabales > Fabaceae > Gastrolobium > Gastrolobium villosum. Next base: position 7,823 of record JAVKPL010014183.1, read on the forward strand.
TAGACTCAGAAATGCCTGTCTAGTTTCAAAGAATTCACTCTCAAGATTCTCGTCTTTGTCCTTTGTATCATCAGGTACATCAGCAATTTCAACCTGCAAGAAGACACACGTTACTAAAAAAATTCCAAATCCATTTTTTCTAATTGACTGCTACCACAAGAATACATCAGGTCAAATTTTGAACTCCATAATTTATCTAACACCTTAGTTCCTGAAAAGTAGAAATTATGCAGATACAAAGGTGATTGACTGCCAAGGGCTAACCAATTTCCAAACAACAATACATAAGAGATGAACTGGATCATAATCAATCACTTTACATGTCAACAATAAATATGACTGCTTACTCACAGGATAAAGGGTGTGTTTCTCCCTCTGATTAATAGGATGTTGTTCTCTCTCTTCACGCTTTAGTTCTGCTTCATAACACCTAAGAGAACATAAATATAATGTTATCAATATACTAAATATCTTTAAATATAGGAGAAAAAAAGTAAAACAGAGTGTGTTTGTGTGACAAGCAAAGTTGATTGGTTGAGTTTGTGTTTGTCACGCTTTATCAATATACTAAATATCTTCTAATGGCATGAGGGTGCATGTAAGAGATGTAATATAAAACCATTCTTCACAAACAACTAAAGCTTTTAAGAAAGTTGGTGCATGACAAAGATAATTTCTACCATAGGCTATAATTAAAGCAATAGTGTGATAATATATTAAGGATTTCTCAAATTCTCATCATTAAATCAAACTTAATGTTGATCAACATTAATGTCAGCCTTGGAGTGGACAGAGAAAATTACACAGCAATTCAAGACTCCTTCTCTCCTTTTGTTGGAGAAGACACAATTTAGATAAAGTGAGATTTTTTTGTAATAAAAAGATAAAAGTGTGATAATATATTTTTAACACATTTCAATTGACATATTTCATGACAATACAAGAAGATTGAAGAATCCTTACTTGTCACAAATCTGAAAATTCTTGCACCGGTTGCAAACCCAACGGTTGCCAGACACCATTAGAATACAACAATGAGTGCATGCATGCTGCAAAGTAATAAAAGTGATGAAGTAGAGTATCGTCTCCACAGGGATTGTAGACCAAGTACTACAATAACCAGTCCCCTTAAGTTGAATAAATCCAAATGGGTGTGACAAATATTGTTGATTAATGAGAAAAATAAAACTAAAAGTAAAAACGTATTTTTGGGTTTTTCTTGAGAAAGAGATGAAGAGAGATTGAATTATAAGAGATGTAAAAAATATTTGAGAAAATATTGCAGTAAGAGGACAAACACCTTTCCGATCCCCACCTTGTAATCTGAATCAACGTTTACATTCGATTTACCCATTGATCAAACGATTCACCATCTTTTATTTGATTGGTTAGGCCCTAATCCCTTAGTGATCTTAACCTTATTAACCCTATTAGAACCCTAATCCCTTAGTAATTCCTTTTTAGGTTAAACGTATAACTCGGTAAATCTTTCACGTTTGCGGTTCATGTAGCCTATCCCTAGTGCCTACATGAACAGTTACTCTCCTTCTTGTCAGGAATTAGGATCCCAATATCCCTATTGCGAACCCTAACCCTCGCAATCCCATTAGAATGATCAGATCTAAAAGAATTATAGATGAAGCGCAAAGGAAAATAAATGCAATTAGATAAATAAACATAAACTTGATCCAAATTACAAGGGGTTCACATCAAGGGTTGTGACCTTTACCACAATAAAAGTAGATCTAGCCAACCATAGTCATGACTGATCTACAAAAATAAAACATAAAACAAAAAGAAAGAAGAAGAAAAGACCTTCGAAGAACTCGAAGATCCCGAAGAACTCGAAGAACAAAGACTCATAACTTTCTATCAGAAGTGTGACTCTTTTCTTCTGAAGACCGAATTGTGAGGAATGGAGTCTCTTGAATGTGTGGAGATGGCTCCTTAAAATAGCCAGTCATTTTTTCCATTTGCCAAAACAGCCCCTCTGATTAAAAAAAAATAACGGAAGAATTAATTACAACTTATTACGTAACGTATAACAGAAGAATTAAATTAAACTTATTACGTAATGTATAACGAAAATATTAAATTAAAATAGATTTGAATTCAAATTTTGAATTCAACAGTGGCGCGATCCTCTGGCGCCTTGTTCGGTCTCTCGCACGGTCTTCCCTTCTTTGTTTTTCAAATTTTGAATTTCTTCACCTTATAACTTATAAAAATATAGAAAAATCAGTGAAAGTGTGTCTGAACATGGATTGTTAATAATTCATTAAAAATAATAACCTTTATTATTGAATTACTGTCAAATCCTTATTCTTTTTACTCTGAAATATCTATATGCTGAAGGCATATCACTAATCTAAATCTAATTTGGGGAAATGTTACCGCCGCACCTGTACAGGGACAAGTTCAAGGCTCTTTATTATATTCAAATAAAACCAAAGACTAATGTTTAAATAAAGGAAATATGTCTTATGCATTTATCTAAATCTCACAAATTAGGCGTGATTGTATAACACCTCACAATTCTAAAATAAGTAATTAAATTGTTAAGTGAGAAATTAAGTGAAGGATTACTGAAAATCCCAAAGAATAGGCCAAAATACAAAGAAAGGGCAAAACGGTAATTAGCCAACACGCAACCCTAGGAAGGTAAAAAATTGAGCAGGAGGTCTCAGATTATAAAAATAAGCCTGGAAATGGATTCAGAACGAATAATTGGGTGGATATGCAAGTTTCAGAAAAATTAGTGAATAGTGTTTTTAGCGGGTAAAAATACCGTAGTCAGATTGCACCGTAAAACGTGCCAGTGGAATTTTGAGCTCTAGGTTTCAAATATTGATTTTAAATGGTCCATAGAAATAGGAAATATGATTTCTGATAATATTTGAGGGATTTAAGTCAATTTGTGGAAGTTTGTCAATGGAGCGCGCTATACCTTAAAGCAGTGTTTTTCCGAACAACCGGAAAGCTCCAAATTTATCTGAAAGAGTAAAATTAAAGGATTTTGTTAAGATGAAAAATTATAATTTCTCATTAGGTTTTTAAATAGTGAATTTTAGTGATGACCGGAGGGAAATTCGGGTGAGTTTTAAATCACGTGGGATCCGGTACTGAAATTAGATAATTATCAGATAAAAAATATCAATAGTTAATTCTCAATCCCTTGAAGAATTAACCCTTTAACCTCATATAAAACCCTAATTCCTTGAGGTGTCCTATATGAGATCAAGCATAAAGATCGATAATTAAAACATCTACAATATGAATCATGTCTATCCCTAGATCATGTTCATACCGTCGTTCTATTCCCTTTCTGGATTAAAAGACCGCAGATTCCTCTTGTTGGCCTTAATCCTCAGATTTATTATCAATTACTAGATTGATCGGATCTAATAATAACAATAACAATACGATCAGAATAGAACGAAATTCAAAAGATAAATATATCAATAAAAACTCAATCCATTGTATCAGGGGTTCACAAGGGTTCGTGACCCTAACCACAACAAAGAGGTTCTAGCCAACCATTATCATGGCTAAAATCCAATATTCAAATAAAACATCCAAATACAAGAACTACAGAAAGGTAGAAGAAGATGTTCCTCTCCCAATCTCCAGAGCTTCCTCCTCCGAATGACCTAGAATTTGTCCTGAATGAAAAGTGTGTCTTTAGGGTTGCCTTGTGCCCTTTTTATACACCTCAGAATTCTCCTTTCCTCGCAACTGACAGCTGTCCATTTCAACCCTACGCTTGGAGCGCAGGATCCACGCTCCAAGCGTGGAGCTTCTGCCTGTTTTCTCCTTGTCTACGCTTCAAGCGAAGGGTTCTACGCTTGAAGCGTAGACTCACTGTCTTGGGTCTTTTCCTACGCTTCAAGCGTTGAATTGAACGCTTGAAGCGTGGAGCTTCTGTTTGATTTTCTTCCTGCTCCTTTATTTGACCTTTTTCTCCTATAAACATGAAGAATTTGAGTGAGAGAGTGTCTGACAATTTTTATTCAATAATTTCACCACATATACACCTTCATACACAGTTTTAGATCTGATTCCATGCTTTTTTGATCTATAAAAGTATATATGCTGGGAGCATATCAGGTACCCACTTAAAGTTAATTAACCACTTAAAAGACCCCTGTTAATGAGACCCCTTTTATTTTTGGTTTATCAGATTTGGTTCCAGCTGCATTTTCAGACGGCTGGATCACATTTTTTTGCTTAACTTGTCCATTTTCTTGCTCTGTTTTAATATTTTCTGGCCTAGCTATATTCTCAGGCTCATCCATTTCTATTCCATAGGTGACAGGCTCACCAGCAACAGGCCCAGGCCCTTGCCCTTGCCCTTTATCATCTGCAATAATATCTTCATCCATTTGTTGAACTTGTTCTACCTTAACTTGTTCTGTAAACTCAGATTTAGTTGAAGTAGAATTGTCATACTTTATACGTTTTAGGGGAGGGTGGTGCAGGTCTTCCCAAGTTTCAACCACGTCACCCATTGTACATGGATAAGCTTGGCACTGATCAGTAGTATCCTTGGAAGACGGTGGGTGAAGCAGGTCTTCCGAAGTTGGAGGAATAGATGAAGTAGAATTGTGACAATATTTCATACGTTTTTGCGGAGGAGGAGGGTGCAGGTCTTCCCAAGTTGATTCACAATTTGCCGAATCTGCCGCTTACGATAGTTTCTTACAGTAACACAAACAGGACAAGATGGATCCTTGCATTTTATGAAATAATGAAGCAATTTCCTGGTTTGACGTCACCGAGGATATGTACACTGATGTAGCAGCAGGGTGCATTTATCTACGTGATTACATAACTCTTTTGCAATAGAACAATGGTGGCGTTCCAGGCATTGCCCTTTTGGGGCAGAACACCGTCGAGCATGAAGTAAGAATAAAAGCCACCTCTGTTGATTCCTGTATGACGAGTCTAGTTGCTCAGCTGAGCCTCTAGAAGCAGCTTCGTCTTGCACCGCCGCTATTCTTCTTTTTCTTTGATAAAAATCCATGTGAAGATGCTGCTCATGCTCATGTGACTTATTCCCAGGACTGCTCATGTATGTGATCAACGAACTATAACAGAAAGAAAAAAAGTAAGGAAAAGGAGAAGAAAGAATAACAAAAACACGGACGGAATGAAAAGAATGATAATTAATCAAGAAATAGGATTATGCTTATGCGTACGTACAATTATATATAAAGGGTTTCGTTTCCTATTTATTAAAAAATTCAAAAAAAGGGTTTCGTTTCCTATTTATTCAAAAATTCAAAAAAACAAGGTTTCGTTTCAAATCGGAATTAATTACCGCTAATTTCATGGATTCATTAATGAATTAATTTAAGGGTTTTATGATTATCATTTATTACCCCATGAATATTACAATTAAATATAATAAATTTCAAATAAAACTAATTTATTACTCCGATCAAATAAAATTCATATAGAACTAATCTATTAGGATAGACCCAACAATTTTCATAAAAAACTAAGCCTACGATCGGATCGCCTGGGGATTAAAATTACTCTTCGAAGATCAAATAAAATCAACGAACTATAACAGAAGAAAAGTAAGGAAAAGGAGAAGAAAGAATAACAGAGACGGACGGAATGAAAAGAATAATAATTAGTCAAGAATAATAATGGATTAATTAATGAATTAATTACAGTTAATTAATGGTCTCAATTATGGATTAATTAATTACAAATAATTTTTTAGCGATTAAATTTCAAATAAAATTTCCCTAAATGTCAATTAAGATACCTCCAACAAATTTCATCAAAAAACTAACCTATGATCATCTAGGAATTTAGGATTACGTATAATACTTTTTAAATAAAATAATAACCTAAGAGCACCTATGGATTAGAATTACGTATATCAAATTTCATCTAAAACTAATTTAAGATGTCCTACGAATCGAGATTACCTGATCTCCACCGTAACACCCCCAAATTTCTAACAATTTATAAAACATTCTTATAATAAATAATTGTCAAAATTCATGTTTTATACAATTATGATACTAAAAAAAATATAACTACCTAAAGATTAAGACACACCCAATAAAATTGCATACACAACAAATCTACAACTGCCTAGGGATTAAGATTACATATAAGGATTATACCCAAATTTCATATAAAAGAGATAACCTACAAAATCTAGCGATTAGGATTACATTACCAAATTTCACATGAAATATAATCTAAAAATACCTAAGGATTAGGATTACATATACCCAATTACATATAAATATAACCTATAACTCTCTAGGGATTAGGATTACAATTAATTAATTCCAAAGAAAATTATAACCTAAGAGAGCCTATAGATTAGGATTACCCAATAAAAGTTTCATGCACAATAAATCTACAACTAACAAATCTACAACCACCTAGAAATTAGGATTACCCAATAAAAGTCTCATACACAACAATTCTACAACCACCTAGAAATTAGGATTACCCAATAAAAGTTTCATATACAACAAACCTACAACCACTATAACACCTCGGAAAATTAAATGTGAATTTATGTGATAAAATATGGGTTTAAGAGGGAAGGATTAGTGAAAATCCGAGAATTAGGGCCAAAATGGGCTAAAAGGGCAAAATGGTAAATTGCCAAAGACGTGAACCGAGGCATGGAAAATGGAATTAGAGATTTAATATGGCAAAAATAATGCTGAAAATGGAATCAGGGCGGAAAATTGAGTGAATAGGCAAATTTGGGAAAAATTGATGAATAGTGATTTTTAAGTGATAAATACTGTGGTGTGAGTGTACCGATAAGTGTTAAATTTTTATGAGTATTTTGAGGAAAGAAAAATATGACATGGACTGGAAAAATATGTAGATTAAGAATTTATGATCGGAGTTTTTATCGGAGCTAAAGTTAGATCGCGTGTGGGACCCGTGTGACCGAAGTCACTTGGCCCCACCCTCTTTTTCTTCTTCTTTCCTTCTCTTTTCTTCTTCTCTCTCGCGCCCTCCCCTGCAAAATGAACCCCAAACCCCCATTTCTCTCTTCTCTCACCAATTCTTCAATTCTTCACCAAATCACTTGATTTTGGTGTTGAAATATATTGTAAACAACCTTCTAGATCCATTGGTAACACTTAGGAGCCATGAAACCACCTCCATTGCTGCGTTTTGGGACTGTACAGATCCGAACCATGTTGGGTTCTTGGAGTTTTTGAGAGTTTTGGATCTCCTTTGGATTGATGGAGCCTTGGTGGTGTTCCTACACTAGATGGTGAGTATATTTGTGGTACTTTTATGGTTGGATTCATAGATCTAGAAATTTATGCTTTAAACCTTTGATTTTAGATGTGTGATGATAGAGAGCTCAAATGGAAAAATGCTATTAGATGAAAATGCCTTAGAATGATGCATGAAAGCTAGAAATGCTATGATAAATTTTGGTGAAAAAGTTGGATTTTAACTTAGGAAAAATTTGTGAAGATTTCATGAAAATTGGCATGTGGAGAAATTGAATAATTGAATGATGGACCATTGGTATAGGTTGATAATATGATTACATGATTAGTATGAGTGTTAAAATGAATTGAAAAGCCTTGGGGCATACCTTTTTGAGGAATCCGAATTATGATGAAAAGTGAGGAAAAATGATATAAAAATGATGTAGTGGAAGTTGAATGATTGAAAATGATGTTTAATTGGATGATAGTATAGTGTGGTAAAGTGGAATGAGAAGAAAGAATGTGTGATTCATGGTGTAATTGGTAAATTAACCTATAAAAGAGATTGAAGTAAAATGATATGGAAGAATAGCCTTTGGCCTATGTGATTAATTGTGTAAGTGAATGGTTTACATTGGAATTGTATTTATGATCATGTTGTTGATTATACAGGTTGCCTCTTGTGGACGCTTTGGAAGCGGGTAAGCTTGGAGCTTACGTTTGGAGCATGGGCTCGGTATTGAGGTAACCTTTGGAACTGGGGTTTAGCCCTCGTGTGCTCCACCACACCTAGTGGAAGGTTGTGATTGGATTATGTGATTATGGCATTGTGTGATTGTGTGCTTGTATGCATATTGCTTGGATTTTGTGAAAAATTGTTTGGTCACTGGCCAGTTGACGTGTGATGGTTTGGACATCCGCTGGGTTCATCCTGAGTGAGAATGCCAGTTGGAATGTGCCATGGGGTCGACTCTGGGAGCGACACCAGGATGATCCAAACGGGGGACGTCCGCCGGATAGGGCTCATGAGGAGTTCCGGTTGGGTATTGCCATGGAGTCTTCTCAACCATGGGAGAGGCGCCAGGACTGTCTCGGGAGTTATATGATGGAGTCCTTGAACATGAATCCATGAGTGGATGTTCTCGGGTTGTCTCCAGTTGGTGGGTGATATTGCATTGCTTGCATATTGTATGATGTTATATTTGCACATTGAGTGAGCCATGGGGTGGAGAAACCTCCAGGGCCCTTGGTTTACTGAGATATATTTATATATCTCACCCCGTGTTTTGGGGCATCATTTCAGGTTAGGTTGAGCCTGGAAGAGTGGAGCATGAGGTGCATATTGGGGGCACCATGTGATGAGCATTGGATGGGGACATATATTGCATATGTTTTATGCTTTAGAATTAGATCATGAACTTGTGCATGTTGAATATGCCATGCCTTGTATGTTCATGACTATATGTTGAATCCTTTCAATTTGATGTACATGTAGGACTTTAGTATCTATTGTATATTTGAGTGAGCATGGGACTTGTCCATTGCCACATTCATTGTATTAGAAGCCTTGGTAAATATGTTGTAAAATGGACCATGTTTGATGTAAAATGACCATTATGTTAAGGACTTTGTATATGATACATAATTGAATGAAAATGCATGTTCGAAGGGCCTAGAGCCTAAATTAGAATAGGTTTAAGTGTTGTGTGGAGTACTAAGATGTTAGGGATGGATTACACAACCCTTCTTGGGCTTAAAATGCTGTAATCTGTCACTTTTGCTGCATAGTAATCGATTACCCAAGCATGGTAATCGATTACCATGCAACAGGGGACGAAAAATTGGCTACTGTCTTCACTGGTAATCGATTACTGAGCTTTGGTAATCGATTACCATGTGAGGTAATCGATTACCCAAAGTTGGTAATCGATTACCAGAACAGAGGAGGTCAAAATTTGGCTACTGCCTCATTTTTGACAGGTGGTAATCGATTACCACCCTCTGGTAATCGATTACCACAGTGAAAATTTTGAAAATTCATGTTTTTCTAGACTAAAAGAAAGGGGCTTAACTTGTTGGGTAGAACTCCAAATGATTCGTGGTTTGAAACCACGCGTAACTAATGTAAAGGGGTAGAACTTGGTAAGAAATGAAAATAAGTTGATGGGTTTAAATGAGTTAAATAAAAAGAGAGAGTAGTGATGTTGTTAAGCTGAATGCTTCCGCGTATTGCATTTACAATTATAGTGTTGTTTTAATTGATTACAGAAAAGGTTATGGTTATGAAAAGGAACGTGATAAAAGGAAAAAGTTTGCCCGTAATTTAATTAACCCAATTACTGTGATTGTAACTGCGCTTAATATCATAATCAATGTTAACAATACCGGTACGTAACGGGCTGTTACATTTTATGGTATCAGAGCAGTTTCTTTAGGGAACTCTGATGATTGTATAATTGAGGTGAGTGCTGTATAGTTGTACGTAGACTCTTTTGACTGCTACACATGTGATTCCTTAGTTTGGGCCTGATCAACCCATTTCTTTGTGTTCAATGTGTGGTCAGTATAAGATGCCTTCGTGACAACCCTGGAGCACCAATGCCAGTCTTTAGGCTGAGGTTGTGGGTGCAGTGTTGACTGCTCCACGGATGGATATGTTAGTAAGTGGATTTGGTGTACTTGAGGACTTAGTGAGAATAAATGGTGATACTGTAATCAAGGACTTAGTGAGTTAATGGTGTTGTGAATTGTTGCATAATGTGGTAGTATGATTGTATAATGATGATTTATGCAATAAAAATTTATGGTGCTATTGGATTGTTGTAACTTAGTGAAATTGGTGGTAATTGATGAAAATGTGAAATGTAAACATGTATTGTAATGAATAGCAATAAAGGAAGGTGTGTTGGTATATGTAAATGATTGAATTGAGTTGATATTGGTATGGTAATGTTGGTAGTCTTCCCAAGTTGTATGGGGAGTTAGAACAATTGAGTATATGTGGGAATTAGTGGTATATCTTTGACATGGTGGGGAATTGGAACCCCGATGAAATTGTGAAAATTTGAAAATGAGTGTTTATAGGTAATATTGGATACCTGAGGGTAAAGTATAAGGTTATAAGACCCTTGATGAGGGCAGGTACTTGGATGACTTAATATGCTTGAATGTAGAAATAAAATTGAAATCTCAAGATGTGGATTTAGGATTGTGAGTGACTAAAAGAACTATGGAAATGATGAGTTGGATGATTCAATGTTGAAATTGGGACTTTAGTCCATGATGATTTAGTGATTGGCTGAATGTAATTGAGGATATCATATGAATAGAAAGTAAAACATAAGAAGTTGAGGAAATTGCCATGTAAGGCATTGGATGAAATTGATTGAAAGTATGAGAGTCCATAAGTGAAGGATGGTTGGACTTGACGGATGTGAGGTGAGAAAATATAACTGAGTGTGGTGTATTAATTATACTAATATGCTTCCATAATGTTGTGAAGCATTGAAGTTTTGAGGATGTGGCTCAAGTATATGGGGATAGTAATCCTGTGATGGCTAAGTGCTAGTGTGTATATATGTATAAATATATATGTATTGTGAAGGCCGGGGTGCCTAAATATATATTTGTGTTGTTTTGAGTTAGTAAACTCTGTGGTAAAAGAAAAATTATTTTTTGTAAAAGAGTAATGATGTAAGTGAAATTCCCTATGATGGGAAAGGTTGGAAGAGATTGTCTCTTTGGAGTGTCATTAGATGCTCAATGTGGTATGGGATTCGTGATGGAGTCCCGGTGTGCAAGTTATACCATGGCACACATGTTGGTAATAATGTGACAATTAAAATTGTCCTGGGTTTCCCCTTTGTGGATTGAATCCTAAGAGGTGTTGCTCTTGGAAGTCCCAGGCGAGCACTGCTTGAAGTTGATAGTGTATCTGGTGGTCCTGATGCGCTGAATGCATGGACTGTTAAATGAGGGCACTCTTGGTGTCATGGTGAAATATTGAGATGAAAAGTGAAGTTATTTTACTGAAGTGGATCTTCTACAGTTTGAGCATGGTTACTATGAGTCATGATGGACAACGGATTAGGACTGTACCGAACATGGGCACTGTTATGAATTGAAAATTTTGAGTCAAAATATGATAAAGATGTTGAAATCATGTGAGGATGATTATGTTACGGACAAAGACTAATGACTAGTCAAGTGAAATGAGTAGACTGTTGAGAAAAGAACCATATTGTAAAGGTATAGTGGATGGTGCAAAAGTAGGATATATCTAGTATACCATTAGGTATCTATATAGGACTCTGTTTGCCGTTATATACGGATTTGATGTGAATGTGTTTATCTTTGTGTGGCTTATATGCCCGGATTATGTGGCCATCTCCGTATGGATTATGTTCCCGGAGATTATTATATTGTTGTATAAGTAATGTAGTGTGAGGTAGAACCTCGAGTTAGTGGGACTGTTAGTACAGCCATGGGCATGTTACCTCTTCTTGCGTGAATTATAAGGACAGATTCTCTGATTGGTGGGGCATTGCACCTGGGGCCCTTAGGACAGCAAGAGCTCGAGGGGTTAAACCTAAGGATGTTCTTACCCATTGCATTAGAGGATTGTATCTTGTGAGGAACGCAAGAGGTGAAATTTTGGATAACTGTAAGTGAACAGTAATATGCCTCATATGATGAAATGTGTGAGATGCCATGAGATGGCAGTTTGAATTATGAAATTGAGCACTCGGGATGTGCCCGAGCATGTACCAAGTGTGGTAGTATGGAATTATGGTTTTACGGAAATTGTGGAATGAATTATTGGAGTGTCACCCTATGTGAAGGGAATGGAGAACTGTTTAGTATTGATGGATTGAGTCAATGTTGTATGGAAAGGCTTGTGATGTTGAGATGCTAAGCTAAGTTGGTGGCTCAAGGTGGCCAATGATTTTAATAAGTGGTTATTTGTGATATAGTCAAGTAAGAAAGTGTGATACTAGTTGTTAAAGAGAAATGTATTTGGTGAAATGAAAGGTTGATATCTTTACCCTGGTGGTAGAGTCATTGATGAAGTTGTGTAGATGCAAACTATAGTGAGAGAGGTGTTGAAAATACACAATGCTGAGGTTGTTTTTGGCTAGGTATCAAGAAATGTGATTGAGTGTGCTAGTGGTGCTTTTGATAGTCTGAGAGACTTGTGTAATAGCCGATATGAAATTATGAAAATAATGATAGTGATGGATTTAGTCCTGGTGGCATGAGGAAGAGGCTTTGAAAAATCCCTATATGATGGGACAAATATGAGAAAAAGATGATATGTGACCTTGGAGTGATACATACAGATTGAATGAAATGATAATGAAGGTGAGGTGTATTGAATGAAATGATAATGATGAAGGTGAGGTGTATAGAATGAAGTATATGTGAAATTGATAACATGAGTATGGAATGGTGATTAAAGAAAATTGTGAGTGGAAATCTTAGGCATGTTGCCTTAAATGGGGGAAATCAGTGATGAACTGTGTGTCAAGTTTGGAGAGGATTAATTGAAATTGCAAGTATGATCTAGTGTATAAAATTCAGGAGTGGATTCGTGATTGAAAGCTTTGAAATGACTGATGTGAGGTATGAATTGTAATGTGTGGTCCATAGAGTACCAGTAAATTGTCTTGAGGAAGTGATCCGCCGTGGTGTTTTGGCGAAAGATGGTAAACCTGTAGGGTTGGATTCGAAAGTTAAGCACAGAGATGATGAGTATTAAAGATAAAGTGCTGAGGTGAAATTTTACGTTATAGGTTAAGAACATGAGAAAAGCAAAATGTGGATGTACGAGTTGTGGCTAGGTGCCAAAAATGGGGATTTGTCCCTCAGAAAATAAAAGTGTAGTGAGCGTGAACTGAATGATTACTCGGTGAGTTGCACTGAGAGGCTGTGAGATTCCATAATAGTGTTTAATGTGGAATAAGAAATGTGAAAGAGATTGATGACAAGAGTTAATACTCCGTGGAAATAAAGAGCAAAGAAAAATAATTGTGACCGTAATGTGTCAGTAAGTAATAGTTGCCTGTGTGGCATAGATTGAACAAGATGTGGTATGACCCTATGGGGATAGTTGTTGATAGATTAACTAGGCATGAGAACCCTCCAAGAGAAATTATGGGCTATATGTGCTAGGTAGCCGGACTTGTGAAAAGAAATTGAAAAGAAATTGAAAAGAAATTGAAAGAAATTGGCTTGGTAAAGCAGAGAAAGTGCACAACAGTGTGGTGCATTCCGGTTGTTCACATGTGGTGTCATCGGTTGAGATTGAGATTGGGAAGGACTTGAGGTCTCCCATTGGGCCTTTGAAAGGCCAGACTATTGTGAAATGTGGCTGAAAAGCCAAAAGATGGAAATGTAAATGTTTATTTTGGTGTCCGCGCACTGATGGAGCTTCTTGGGTACGGGGGACTGAGATTCTCTGGCTGTATCCCGAGTTAGCATATGTGCATAGTTGATTTTGCGGACAAAATTCTAAAAAGGTGGGGTGAATATAACACCTCGGATAATTAAATGTGAATTTATGTGATAAAATATGGGTTTAAGAGGGAAGGATTAGTGAAAATCCGAGAATTAGGGCCAAAATGGGCTAAAAGGGCAAAATGGTAAATTGCCAAAGACGTGAACCGATGCATGGAAAATGGAATTAGAGATTTAATATGGCAAAAATAATGCTGAAAATGGAATCAGGGCGGAAAATTGAGTGAATATGCAAATTTGGGAAAAATTGATGAATAGTGATTTTTAAGTGATAAATACTGTGGTGTGAGTGTACCGATAAGTGTTAAATTTTTATGAGTATTTTGAGGAAAGAAAAATATGACATGGACTGGAAAAATATGTAGATTAAGAATTTATGATCGGAGTTTTTATCGGAGCTAAAGTTAGATCGCGTGTGGGACCCGTGTGACCGAAGTCACTTGGCCCCACCCTCTTTTTCTTCTTCTTTCCTTCTCTTTTCTTCTTCTCTCTCGCGCCCTCCCCTGCAAAATGAACCCCAAACCCCCATTTCTCTCTTCTCTCACCAATTCTTCAATTCTTCACCAAATCACTTCATTTTGGTGTTGAAATCTATTGTAAACAACCTTCTAGATCCATTAGTAACACTTAGGAGCCATGAAACCACCTCCATTGCTGCATTTTGGGACTGTACAGATCCGAACCATGTTGGGTTCTTGGAGTTTTTGAGAGTTTTGGATCTCCTTTGGATTGATGGAGCCTTGGTGGTGTTCCTACACTAGATGGTGAGTATATTTGTGGTACTTTTATGGTTGGATTCATAGATCTAGAAATTTATGCTTTAAACCTTTGATTTTAGATGTGTGATGATAGAGAGCTCAAATGGAAAAATGCTATTAGATGAAAATGCCTTAGAATGATGCATGAAAGCTAGAAATGCTATGATAAATTTTGGTGAAAAAGTTGGATTTTAACTTAGGAAAAATTTGTGAAGATTTCATGAAAATTGGCATGTGGAGAAATTGAATAATTGAATGATGGACCATTGGTATAGGTTGATAATATGATTACATGATTAGTATGAGTGTTAAAATGAATTGAAAAGCCTTGGGGCATACCTTTTTGAGGAATCCGAATTATGATGAAAAGTGAGGAAAAATGATATAAAAATGATGTAGTGGAAGTTGAATGATTGAAAATGATGTTTAATTGAATGATAGTATAGTGTGGTAAAGTGGAATGAGAAGAAAGAATGTGTGATTCATGGTGTAATTGGTAAATTAACCTATAAAAGAGATTGAAGAAAAATGATATGGAAGAATAGCCTTTGGCCTAAGTGATTAATTGTGTAAGTGAATGGTTTACATTGGAATTGTATTTATGATCATGTTGTTGATCATACAGGTTGCCTCTTGTGGACGCTTTGGAAGCGGGTAAGCTTGGAGCTTACGTTTGGAGCATGGGCTCGGTATTGAGGTAACCTTTGGAACTGGGGTTTAGCCCTCGTGTGCTCCACCACACCTAGTGGAAGGTTGTGGTTGGATTATGTGATTATGGCATTGTGTGATTGTGTGCTTGTATGCATATTGCTTGGATTTTGTGAAAAATTGTTTGGTCACTGGCCAGTTGACGTGTGATGGTTTGGACATCCGCTGGGTTCATCCTGAGTGAGAATGCCAGTTGGAATGTGCCATGGGGTCGACTCTGGGAGCGACACCAGGATGATCCAAACGGGGGACGTCCGCCGGATAGGGCTCATGAGGAGTTCCGGTTGGGTATTGCCATGGAGTCTTCTCAACCATGGGAGAGGCGTCAGGACTGTCTCGGGAGTTATATGATGGAGTCCTTGAACATGAATCCATGAGTGGATGTTCTCGGGTTGTCTCCAGTTGGTGGGTGATATTGCATTGCTTGCATATTGTATGATGTTATATTTGCACATTGAGTGAGCCATGGGGTGGAGAAACCTCCAGGGCCCTTGGTTTACTGAGATATATTTATATATCTCACCCCGTGTTTTGGGGCATCATTTCAGGTTAGGTTGAGCCTGGAAGAGTGGAGCATGAGGTGCATATTGGGGGCACCATGTGATGAGCATTGGATGGGGACATATATTGCATATGTTTTATGCTTTAGAATTAGATCATGAACTTGTGCATGTTGAATATGCCATGCCTTGTATGTTCATGACTATATGTTGAATCCTTTCAATTTGATGTACATGTAGGACTTTAGTATCTATTGTATATTTGAGTGAGCATGAGACTTGTCCATTGCCACATTCATTGTATTAGAAGCCTTGGTAAATATGTTGTAAAATGGACCATGTTTGATGTAAAATGGCCATTATGTTAAGGACTTTGTATATGATACATAATTGAATGAAAATGCATGTTTGAAGGGCCTAGAGCCTAAATTAGAATAGGTTTAAGTGTTGTGTGGAGTACTAAGATGTTAGGGATGGATTACACAACCCTTCTTGGGCTTAAAATGCTGTAATCTGTCACTTTTGCTGCATAGTAATCGATTACCCAAGCATGGTAATCGATTACCATGCAACAGGGGACGAAAAATTGGCTACTGTCTTCACTGGTAATCGATTACTGAGCTTTGGTAATCGATTACCATGTGAGGTAATCGATTACCCAAAGTTGGTAATCGATTACCAGAACAGAGGAGGTCAAAATTTGGCTACTGCCTCATTTTTGACAGGTGGTAATCGATTACCACCCTCTGGTAATCGATTACCACAGTGAAAATTTTGAAAATTTAAGTTTTTCTAGACAAAAAGAAAGGGGTATAACTTGTTGGGTAGAACTCCAAATGATTCGTGGTTTGAAACCACGCGTAACTAATGTAAAGGGGTAGAACATGGTAAGAAATGAAAATAAGTTGATGGGTTTAAATGAGTTAAATAAAAAGAGAGAGTAGTGATGTTGTTAAGCTGAATGCTTCCGCGTATTGCATTTACAATTATAGTGTTGTTTTAATTGATTACGGAAAAGGTTATGGTTATGAAAAGGAAAGTGATAAAAGGAAAAAGTTTGCCCGTAATTTAATTAACCCAATTACTGTGATTGTAACTGCGCTTAATATCATAATCAATGTTAACAATACCGGTACGTAACGGGCTGTTACAACCACCTAGATTAGGATTACTTGGTCTCCGTGTTGGCTACCTTTTAGAAGAAAAGTGATTGGTGGAAGAAAAATAGTTGGTAACCAAAGAAAAATAATAATAAAATAAAAGTTTGAAGTAAGAATAGAGAAAGTAGAGGAGAAGAGAAATGGAGAAATGGAGAAATGCTGAGAATTGGAAAATGGTTTGGTTTGGTTAGGTTGACTTCTATTTATAGCTGAAATTTTAAAACCGGGACATTAATAACGGTCATCACATTTATTCCAATTATAAAAACTGTAGTTAAAGTTTTAAATATTATTAATGATTATAAAAATAAACTGAAACATTAATTATAGGTAACAATCATCACATTTATTTTGATTATAAAAACTGCATGTAAAATTTTGAATATTACTAATATATTAATGGTTACAAAATTAATAAAAATAATTATCATCATAACTAACCATAACTACTGAGCGTTATAACTACAATCACCACTAATTAAGGTTACACCTTTAAAGTCAACTTATGACACACTATCAGCAATCAATGCCTATAATCCCATACATAAGGGTACATATTATTATTATTATTATTATTATTATAAATTACTATTAATTTTCTGGGATATTACATTCTACCCTCCTTAAAAGAAGTTTCGTCCTCGAAATTTAAAAAGTTTGAGCTTCTCAAATTAACTAAAAGGCATAAGGTTAAAGTTAATAAAAATATGGTGTATTACATTCTACCCTCCTTAAAAGAAGTTTCGTCCTCGAAACTTAAAATCTCTTTTTTCTTTCTTTTGAAACCCCCTTATAAAAAGTAAGCAAACTGCAAAGAGTCATGCATAACTAAGCAAACAAAACAACGTAGAATACAATAAATTCAAAACACTATAAATTAATGAATTGTTAACTTTAATCAAGCTAGAAAAAAAGTTTCTGAATATCTTCTTTAAACAAATAGAAAATTTTATTGCATATATTATCTTTCATTTGCTAGAAATTTTTAATCAATGCAAGAACAACACTAAAAGAAAGCTAATAACTTTTATTGAAATAAGAACGAGTTACTAAAGGTAGCGTTAAAAAAATTAAAGAATAATATCAATAATAATTTTAAATCACAAAATAATTCCAAACATATAATCATCAAATTTTCAAAATATTTAAAGGACAAGAAAAATAACCCTTCACTACCCACCTCTCTCGATTAATTTATTTATCTTATCTCCTATTATTTTATTTCCTAATTTTTTTATTTATTTTTTTGTATTTATTTAACTTAGGGATCTTTGATCCTTCGAGTCAGTATCAAAAGCAAACCCCAAGTCGAACCAGGGGCTCTGATACCATTTTGTAACACCCCCAAATTTCTAACAATTTATAAAACATTCTTAAAATAAATAAATTGTCAAAATTCATGTTTTATACAATTATGATACTAAAAAAAATTGCGGAAGCTAATTGTTGCGAACTCGGCAAGTGTACCGATCGTTCCAAGTAATAAAAGTGATGAAGTAGAGTATCGTCTTCACAGGGATTGTAGACCAAGTACTACAATAACCAGTACCCTTAAGTTGAATAAATCCAAATGGTGTGACAAATATTGTTGATTAATGAGAAAAATAAAACTAAAAGTAAAAACGTATTTTTGGGTTTTTCTTGAGAAAGAGATGAAGAGAGATTGAATTATAAGAGATGTAAAAAATAATTGAGAAAATATTGCAGTAAGAGGACAAACACCTTTCCGATCCCCACCTTGTAATCTGAATCAACATTTACATTCGATTTACCCATTGATCAAACGATTCACCATCTTTTATTTGATTGGTTAAGCCCTAATCCCTTAGTGATCTTAACCTTATTAACCCTATTAGAACCCTAATCCCTTAGTAATTCCTTTTTAGGTTAAACGTATAACTCGGTGAATCTTTCATGTTTGCGGTTCATGTAGCCTATCCCTAGTGCCTACATGAACAGTTACTTTCCTTCTTGTCAGGAATTAGGATCCCAATATCCCTATTGCGAACCCTAATCCTCGCAATCCCATTAGAATGATCAGATCTAAAAGAATTATAGATGAAGAGAAAAGGAAAATAAATGCAATTAGATAAATAAACATAAACCTGATCCAAATTACAAGGGGTTCACATCAAGGGTTGTGACCCTTACCACAATAAAAGTAGATCTAGCCAACCATAGTCATGACTGATCTACAAAAATAAAACATAAAACAAAAAGAAAGAAGAAGAAAAGACCTTGGAAGATCCCGAAGAACTCGAAGAACAAAGACTCAGAATTTTCTCTCAGAAGTGTGACTCTTTTCTTCTAAAAACCGAATTGTGAGGAATGGAGTCTCTTGAATGTGTGGAGAGGGCTCCTTAAAATAGCCAGTCATTTTTTCCATTTGCCAAAACTGCCCCTCTGATTTAAAAAAAAAATAACGGAAGAATTAATTACAACTTATTACGTAACGTATAACAGAAGAATTAAATTAAACTTATTACGTAACGTATAACGAAAATATTAAATTAAAATAGATTTGAATTCAAATTTTGAATTCAACAATGGCGCGATCCTCATAACCTATAAAAATATAGAAAAATCAGTGAAAGTGTGTCTGAACATGGATTGTTAATAATTCATTAAAAATAATAACCTTTATTACTGAATTACTGTCAAATCCTTATTCTTTTTACTCTGAAATATCTATATGCTGAAGGCATATCACTAATCTAAATCTAATTTGGGGAAATGTTGCCGCCGCACCTGTACAGGGACAAGTTCAAGGCTCTTTATTATACTCAAATAAAACCAAAGACTAATGTTTAAATAAAGAAAATATGTCTTTTGCATTTATCTAAATCTCACAAATTAGGCGTGATTGCCTCTTGATTGAAATCCAATTTAGACGTGATTGGTGACGTGTTAGGTGTTGTTGACACACGTGTCGTGTCACATTTTTAAACAATACGCATTATAGAAATTAAGGTTCCTCCAACTATTAATGGAAGATTATCATTTTATTGAGTTTAATATAAATATTTGGGATTGTTATGTTTCTTTGCAAAATTTATGAATATTATAGGTTTAGATTCATTTTTTTGTTAAATTATTGAATATTAAATATAATATATACTACATAAATTAAAAATATTATTTAATATTAAAACGTGTCCTAACGTGTCGAAATCTAACATTTTTTAGAATTAACGTGTCGGAGTGTCATGTCGTATCGTGTCACGTGTCCCGTGTCGGTATCGGTGCTACATAGTTGACACGTGTCACATTTTTAAACTCATAAGCCTCCAATGAAGTTACTTTTTACACTTCTCTTTTTTCTGATTCCAGGATTCCTGAAAAGATTCTCAGATTCTTCCCAGTTTTTCATGGTACTAAGCTTGTGAATGCATCAAATGGTTCTGGGTTATACCCACATCTTGTGCTGGAAGATGTTGTGTCCAATTACACAAACCCATCAGTAATTGATATTAAGATTGGTTCAAGAACTTGGCACCCTCAAGCTTCTGAGGATTACATCAACAAGTGCCTTAAAAAGGATAAGGAAACCTCTAGTATCCCTTTGGGTTTTAGAATTTCAGGGTTGAAGTTTGTGGGGTCCTCCAAACATGACTCTTCCTCTTTGTGTTGGCAACCTGTGAGGAAGTCTCTTCAGAACCTATCTGCTGAGGAAGTTAAATTGGTTTTGAGGAAGTTTGTTTATTCTAATAGTAATGTTACTGATTGTGTTTTTGGGGCTAAGGTTTTTGGGGGGATTTTGGAACAGTTGTTGGAGCTTAAGCAGTGGTTTGAGGTTTAGACTATTTTCCATTTCTATTCTTGTTCTATTCTCATGGTGTATGAGAAGGAGGAGGAGAGTGTGGTGAAAGGAAAGAGTTCAGGTGCTTTAGTTAAGCTTGTTGACTTTGCACATGTGGTAGATGCAAAGGGTGCTATTGATCATAACTTCTTGGGTGGCCTTTGTTCTTTGATTAAGTTCATTTCAGATATCCTAGCTGCTCTAGATCATAACAACGTTTCTAAAGATGAACACTGAGAGAGACTACTTGGCACCAGGGAGGATTTTGGGATTCCAATTTTTTTTTTTTTTGCAAGAGAGGATTTTGCATTGTTACTAAACTTCAACCTCCTTTTTTTTTCAAAGCTGTGAAAGAAAGCTGAAAAACTTCTTCTTTTTATTTCCAGAATAACTTAATCCAAACACATGATCACTGCTACCTTTGTTATTCTCTATTGCATTCCTTGCCAATGAATCGTGAAATGGGAATGTATTTATCTTGTGGACAATTCAACTCTGATGTTGTAATTTTTTTTTAACTTATGACGAGTTCCAATGTTAAGCAACCACTTCCCATCTTCTAATTCTTGTTACAGATGAACTTAAATTTCTTGCTAATGACTTAAAGCTTCATTCCCGGCTGTTATTTGTCTGATGAGAAGAGATGACGAATTCTACCAGATCTTTCAAAAAGTTTCAAATGATACTGGCCTTTTGACCTGACAAATGCACTTTTTGAAATATTCCATCCGTTTAATTCTTTGGTCAAATTTATTACAGACTAATGCAGGTTTAAGTGTGCATTTGGTACAAACATGATCAAACGTGCACTTGGTACTGACGTGACTAGACAAGTATGCACATTGCGACAGTCACTTACGCCATTAGAACGTGCACCTGGTATTGATGCCATAAGATGTTAATTGTGCATGTTCATATTGTTCTAAACACGCATCTGTTGATGACATGACTAAACACGTATCCACAGGTTACGCATCTTGTTGCATCATTATGGTAATAGCGGAATATTTCATAAAATGCATTGGTATGGTCAAAAGGCCAATGATACTTTATTGTCATTGTGATTACTTAATAACATGCATGCTTAGTCTAAGGTTTCTTAGGGCATGTTTGGTACACAACATACAATAAGGCATAATAATATAAGATCTGATTAAATTTTAATACTATCTAGCGTTTGGCATGGTATTATATAAGATAATATCATCAAGTGTTTGATAATGTACTGTATAATACTAAATAAGATAAAAGTAAATATTTTTGACACAAATAACTTTAAATAAAGAATTTATATAATTCTTCCAAATATGTTGTAAGATATTAATTTTTATTGAAATCTATTGATCAGTGTTTTTAAAAAATATATTAATTTTTATAAAGATAAAAATCTCCAATATTTTAAAAATTTATATATTGAAAAATTATTTTTTATTTTAATAAATTAATATTAAAATAAGGGAAAAAAATTTCTACAGTTAATGCAGATAAGTTATCTGCATTTATTCCCAAAATGATGTTGTTTTGGTATTGAAATCTTAAAAAATTATAAATATAAAGACTATTATAATCCTAAAATAAATTAAAATTACAAAAATACCATGATTTTCGCCCCTAAATGACGTCATATTGGACTTACTGTAGATAACTTATCTGCAGCAACTGCAGAAAAACTGAACCCTTAAAATAATATATTAATTCTTGATAATTGCACTGGTTAATACATCAACCCCTGCTTACCAAAAAAATAATAATACATCAACCCTTTATCAGGCCTAATCTCACCCTTCGAGGCATGATTAAGTTGTACATCATTTTGATCTATAAAGGGATCTTGTCGTATAAGCTTATACTATACGATGGTAACACCAAACAACTAAAAATGTCATAATGTATAGTATAAGCTTATACTATCAGCATTCATTTTGAAATCAATCCGTCTTCTTCATCGCACACAGGGAAAAAACTTCTCCTATGAGCTTTTTGCTTTTTTTCCATTATAAAAAAAGGAGAGAATAAGGGTTAAAGAGTAAGAAGAAGAGAAATTAAAAAAGAAAGGACCCAAACAGACACTTATTCCTTAGTTTAGTGATGGTTTGGTTGAAGAGAGAGAAATGGTAGAGTTAGAGAGAGATTTCATCCTAAAAAAAAAAAGACTAAAAGAATTTTATTTATTTTTTGAATCTGAATAGTTAGATGAGATTGTAATCCAATGATATTGAAAGGGGTAGGTAAAGGTAGTCAAAATGGGAGTAGGCAGAATAACGTATCCCTTTTAAATGACATAAAATTATGTCATTTTAAGAGAGATAGATATAAAAAATATTTTTATTCAAAATTTAAATTAAAAAAAATCACCCACTTCCACCTCAATGTTTTTCATTTCTTGTGTTATCTTTTTCCTAAAATAATATAATTTAAGTCATTTAAAATGACACGCATTAAACCCTTAATTATAATTATAAAAAATAATTAAGTTTAATTAAATTAATCTTTATTTAAATACTTTATATTTTTGTTTATCAAAAAAAAAAAATACTTTATATTTTTTTCTTATTTCATTCAATAAAAATTTTAAAAGTAAGAACAAGAAACAAAAAATCTATTATAAAATCCAAACTGAAAGACAAATGATAAAGATACTCCACAATCCGCAACCAGATTCAATGTAATAAGTATTGCAATCAGACATGAAAAAAAGCATATTGGAAGATGGGATAAGGGATTAAAGTTCCACGAATATCTGCTCTATTAAAATCTGAGCTTATTTTGGATTGCAACTAGTGGCGTTGAAGTGGCCTCACACATGCCATCCATGTCACAATTCCACTTGCACTTGTAAAAATAAAAAGTTTGATTGGAATTTTATATGAGTTCGTACTCAAACTTTTGAAAATGACTTTAATAGCACACCTCCCAAATGGTATGCATTTGCCAATGCTTGGTAAAATCTTAATGGTAGAAAAGCATCCCTCGGTCAGCAATACTAAGAACTTTATAGAAATGTCCTGTTATACAAGAAAGTTTAATGCTCGTGCAAAGCATACAAACACAGGTAACATGTTGCCATATTTTTTTTCAGAATATAAAATGCTTATACAACATTGTTGGCAAATTCTGCAGCTCTCTGCCTCATCATCCCCATCACAGCAGCTCTTCTACGTGAATCAGACTATTGCTGCAACCTCCTTAAATGTTCTTTTAAATCTCTGTTTAACCCAAAAAGAAAATGTTATACAAACATAATCTATAAATAGAGTAACTTGAGTAAATGGCCATGCCTGACCCACAAACCTGCAACGTGGTACATGGCACTTGGATTCTTTGTGTAACAGCCCGTTACGTACCGGTATTGTTAACATTGATTATGATATTAAGCGCAGTTACAATCACAGTAATTGGTTAATTAAATTACGGGCAACTTTTTTCTTTTATCATATTCCTTTTCTTATCAATAGCCTTTTTCCGTAATCAATTAAAACAACACTATAATTATAAATGCAAATCGCGGAAGCATTCAGCTTAACAACACCACAAATCTTTGTTTTTATTCAACTCATTCAAACTCATCCATTTGCTTTAATATCTTACCAAGTTCTAGCCCTTTACATGAGCTACGCGTGGTTTCAAACCACGTATCATTTGGAGTTCTACCCACCAAGTTAACCCCTTTCTTTTAGTCCAGAAAAACATGAATTTTCAAAATTTTCACTGTGGTAATCGATTACCAGTGGGTGGTAATCGATTACCACCTGTCAAAAATGAGGCAGTAGCTAATTTTTCACCTCCTCTGTTCTGGTAATCGATTACCAAGCTTGGGTAATCGATTACCTCACATGGTAATCGATTACCAAGCCTCAGTAATCGATTACCAGTGAAGACAGTAGCCAATTTTCGTCCCCTGTTGCATGGTAATCGATTACCATGCTTAGGTAATCGATTACTATGCAGCAAAAGTGACAGATTACAGCATTTTCAGCCCACAAGGAGTTGTGCAATCCATCCCTAACACCTTAGTACTCCACACAACACTTAAACATACTCTAATGTAGGCTCTAGGCCCTTCAAACATGCATTTTTTATACAATCATACATCATTTACAAGTCTTTAATATAATGGCCAATTTACATCACATATGGACCATTTTACAACATCATTCATTAAGGCCTTAAATACAAGAAATGTGGCAATGGACAAGTCCCATGCTCACTCAAATATACAATAAGTTCCAAGGTTATACATATACATCATATTGAAGAATTTAACATGTAGTCATGAACATACAAAGGCATGGCATTTTCAACATGCACAAGTTCATGATCAATGTCTAAAGCATAAAACATATGCAAGATGCGTCCCAATCAAATCCTCCACACACTGTGCCTCCAATGTGTACCTCATGCTCCACTCTTCCAGGCTCAACCTGACCTGAAATGATGCCCCAAAACACGGGGTGAGATATATAAATATATCTCAGTAAACCAAGGGCCCTGGAGGCTTCTCCACCCCATGGCTCACTCAATGAATAAATATGACATCATGTAATATGCAAGCAATACAATATCACCAACCAACTGGAGACAACCCATGAACCTCCACGCATGGATTCATGTTCAAGGCTCCATCATATAACTCCCGAGACAATCCTAGAGCTTCTCCCATGGTTGAGAAAACTCCATGGCCAACCCAACCGGAACTCCTCAAGAGACCTATCCGGCGGATGTCCCCCGTTTGGCTCATCCTGGTGTCGCTCCCATGAGTCGACCCCTTGGCATACCCAACTGGCACTTCGCCATCGAAATGATCCAGCGGATGTCCAAACCCAACACACGTCAACTGGCCAGTGACCAAACAATTTTTCATACAATCCAAGCAATATGCATACAAGCACATAATCACACAATGCCATAATCACATAATCCAACCACAACCTTCCACTAGGTGTGGTGGAGCACACAAGGGCTAAACCCCAGTTCCAAAGGTTACCTCAACACCGAGCCCATGCTCCATACGTAAGCTCCAAGCTTACCCGCTTCCAAAGCGTCCAAGAGAGGCAACCTATATGATCAACAACATGATCATAAATACAATTCCCATGCAAACCATTCATTTACACAATTAATCATCATTTAAATCACTTAGGCCAAAGGCTATTTTTCCATACCATTTTACTTCAATCTCTTTTATAGATTAATTTACCAATTACACCATACATCACACATTCTTTCTCCTCATTCCACTATATCACACTATACTATCATCCATTTAAACATCATTTTATATCATACAATCTCAACTACACCACTTTTACATCATTTTTCCTCCAAACCCCTCTATGGTTCGAATTCCTCAAAGGATAGTTCTACAAGGTTTTCAATTCCATTTTAACACACACACTAATCATACAATCACATTATCAACCTATACAAATGGTCCATCATTCAATTATTCAATTACACCACATAACAATTTTCATGAAATTTCCACAAATTTTCCTAAGTTAAAACCCAACTTTTTCACAAAAATTTATCATAGCATTTCTAGCTTTCAAGCATCATTCTAAGGCATTTTCATCTAATAGCATTTTCCCATTTGGGCTTTCTATCATCACACATCTAGAATCAAAGATTCAAAGCATAATTTCTAGATCTACAAAATCAACCACAAAAGTACCACAAATATACTCATCATCTAGTGTGTGAACACCACCAAGGCTTCACCAATCCAAAAGAGATCCAAAAATTCCCAAAAACTCTAAGAACATCAATGGGTCGGATCTGTCCATTCCCTAAAACGCGCAAAAGAGGTGGTTTCATGGCTTAAGAGTACCACCAATGGCTTTAGAAGGTTGTTTACAATAGATTTCAACACCAAAATCAAGTGATTTGGTGAAGAATTGAAGAAATGGTGAGGAAGAAGAAATGGGTTCATGTTTTTGAAAGAATGGAGAAGGCCACGGGAGAAAAGAAGAAAAGAGAAGAAGAAAAGGAGGAGGGAGGCGTGGGGTCAAGTGGGTTTTGGCCCCGCGGGTCCCACACGCGATCTAACTTTCATCCCGATAAAAATTCTGATCATAAATTCCTAATCTACATATTTTTCCAGTCCATGACATATCTTTCTTTCCTCAAAATATTGATAAAAATTTCACACTTATCGGTACACTCACACCGCAGTATCTTTCACTTAAAAAAATCACTATTCATCACTTTTTCACAATTTTGCCTATTCACTCAATTTTCCGTCCTGATTCCATTTCTAGCATTATTTTTGTCATATTAAATCTCTAACTCCATTTTTCATGCCTCGGTTCACGTTTTTGGCAAATTACCATTTTGCCCTTTTTGCCCATTTTGGCCATATTTCTCTGATTTTCACTAATCCATCAATTCTAACTCATATTCTATCAAATAAATTCACATTTAATTTTCCGAGGTGTTATATTCACCCCACCTTTTAGGAATTTTGTCCGCAAAATCAACTATACCAGTATGCTAACTCAGGATACAGCCGGAGAATCTCAGTCTCCCGACCCCAAGTAGCTTCATCAAGTGTGCGGACACCAAAATAAATATTTGCATTTCCATCTCTTTGGCTTTTCAGCCTCTTTTCACAATGGTCTTGCCTTTCAAAGGCCCAATGGAAGACTTCAAGTCCTTCCCACTTTCCAATCTCAACCGGTGACACCACATGTGAACAACCGGAGCGCACCACACAGTTGTGCACTATCTCTGCTTTACCAAGCCAATTTCTTTTCTCAAGTCCGGCTACCTAGTACATATAGCCCAAAATTTCTCTTGGCAGGTTCCCCTACCTAGTTAACATATCCATAACTATGCCTATAGGATCATACCACATTCTGTTCAATCTGTGCCACACCGGCAACTATTATTTTTTGACACGTTACAGCCACAATTATCCTTCTTAGATTTTATTTCTATGGAGTATTAACTCTCGTCATCAGTTTTTCCACATTTCTTATTCCACATTAAACACTATCATGGGATCTCTCAGCCCCTCAGTGCAATTCACCGAGTAGTCATCTAGTTCACGCTCACTATACTTTTATTTTCTGAGGGAAAATCCCCATTTTGGCATTTAGCCATAACTCACATATACATACTTTTCTTTTCTCATGTTCTTAACCTACAACGTGCGATTTCACCTCTGCAATTTATCTTAAAATAAGCACCATCTTTGTGCTCAACTTCCGAATCCAACCCTACAGGTTTACCAACTTCCGTCAAAACACAACTGCAGGTCACTTCCTCAAGACATTTAACTGGTACTCAATGGACCACACATTTCAATTCATACCCTACATCAGTCATTTCAAAGCTTTCAATCACGAATCCACTCATGAATTTTCATACACTAGATCATACTTACAATTTCAACTAATCATCTCCAAACTTAACACATAATTCATCACTGATTTCTCCCATTAAAGGCAACATGCCTAAGATTTCCACTAACAAATTTCTTTAATCACCGTTCCATACTCATGTTATCAATTCCACATGTATTTTCTTCTATACATCTCACCTTCATTATCATTTCATTCAACCAGTATGTATCACTCCAAGGTCACATATCATCTCTCTTTCTCATACCTGTCCCATCATATAGGGATTTTCAAACCTATTTATCATACCACAAGGACTAAATCTATCACTATCATTACTTTCATAATTTCATATCAGCTATTACACAAGTCTCTCGGACTATTCAAAGTACTACTAGCACTCTCAATCATATATCTTGGTACCTAGCCAAGAACAACATCAACATTGTGTATTCCAACACATCTCTCACTATCATCGGCATCTGTACAACTCCATCAGCAACTCTACCGCCAGGGTAAAGATATCAACCTTTTATTTCACCAATTACCATTCTTTTTAATAGCTCGTATCACACCTTCTCACTTGACTACATCACAATTAATCACGTATTAAAATCATTGGCCACTTTGGCCACCAACTTAGCTTAACATCTCACCATCACAAGCCTTTCCATAAAACTTTGACTCAATCCATCATCACTAATCAATTTCCCATTCCCTTCACATAGGGTGATAATCCAATAATTCATTTCACAACTTCCGTAAAACCATAATTCCATACTACCACACTTGGTATACACTCATGCACATCTCCGAGTGCTCAACTTCATAATTCAAACTGCCATCTCATGGCATCTCACACATTTCATCATATTAGGCATATTACTGTTCACTTACAGTTATCCAAAATTCACCTCTTGCGTTCCTCACAAGATACAATTCTCTAATGCAATGGGTAAGAATATCCTTAGGTTTAACCCCTCGAGCTCTTGCTGTCCTAAGGGCCCCAGGTGCAATGCCCCACCAATCAGAGAATCTGTCCTTATAATTCACACAAGAAGAGGTAACATGCCATCGGCTGTACTAACAGTCCCACTAACACAAGGTTCTACCTCACACTACATTACTTATACAACATAATAATAATCTCCGGGAACATAATCCATACGGAGATAGCCACATAATCCGGGCATATAAGCCACACAAAGATAACACATTCACATCAAATCCGTATATAACGGCAAATAGAGTCCTAGATAGATACATAGTGGTATACTAGTTATATCTTACCTTTGCACCATGCACTATAATTTTCCAATATGGTTCTTTTCTCGACAATATACTCATTTAACTTGACTAGTCATTAGTCTTAGTCCATAACACAATCATAACCACAAGATTCCAACCTATTTCTCATTCTTTGACACATAATTTTCAACTCTTAATAGTACCCATATTCGGTACAGTTCTAATCCTTTGTCCATCATGACTCATAGCGACAATGATCAACACTGTAGAAGACTCACTTCATTAAGCTGACATCACTTTTCTCTCAATATTTCACTATGACACCAAGAGTGCCCTCATTTAACAGTCCATGCATTCAACGCATCAAGACCACCAGATACTTTTCAATTTCGAGCAATGCTCGCCTGGGACTTCCAAGAGCAACACCTCTTAGGATTCACTCCACAAGGGAAACCCAGGACAATCTTAATTGTCACATCTTTATCAACATGTGTGCCATGGTATAACTTGCACACCGGGACTCCATCATGAATTCCATACCACATTGAGCATCCAATGACACTCTAAAGAGACCATCTATTCAAACATTTCCCATCATAGGGGATTTCACTTACACAATTATTCTTTTTACCAAAACATTTTCTAGTTCATTACAACACAGATATAAATATAGGCACCCCGGCCTTCACAATACATATATATACATATATCCATACTAGCACTTAGCCATCATTATATTATGGACCTTCATACTTTCAATCCTTGCACTAATGATACAATTCACAATTTATTGTATATCAGTCCTTGCACTGATCCTACAATACACAATTTATTGTATATCAGTCCTTGCACTGATCATACAATACACAATTTATTGTATATCAGTCCTTGCACTGATCATACAATTCACAATCTTCTGTATATCAGTCCTTGCACTGATAATACAACTCACAACTTTATTGTACATCAGTCCTTGCACTGATAATACAATTTCATCATTCAATGGTACCCTAATCCTTTCACTAGTCATATCATCATCACACTCAATTTCATTTTACTCTCATGCATGTATCTACACATCATTTCCATAGTTCTTTTAAATTACTCGCAATCCTCAATCCAAAATTTGAAATTTCAATTTACTTTTACATCCAAGCATATCAAATCATCCACGTACATGCCCTCATCAAGGGTCTTATAACCTTATGCTTTACCCTAAGGTATCCAATATTACGTATAAACACTCATATTCAAATTTTCACAATTTCATCGGGGTTCCAATTCCCCACCATGTCAAAGATATACCACTAATTCTCACATATACTCAATTCTTCTAACTCCCCATACATTTAGGAAAGACTACCAACATCAACATACCAATATCCACTCAAATCAATCCTTTTACTAACCACAAGACCACACATTCAACTATGGTAGCATTCTACCCAAAGTGGTTAAAAATCTTATATCAATTCATTCTCACTAAGTCCTCAATTATACCAAATTCACTTACTAACATATCCATCCGTGGAGCAGTCAACACTGCACCCACCACCTTATCCTAAGGACTGGCTTGGTGCTCCAGGGTTGCCACGAAGGCATCTTATACTGACCACACATTGAACACAAAGAAATGGGTTGATCAGGCCCAAACTAAGGAATCACATGTGCAGCAGTCAATAAGAGTCTACGTACAACTATACAGCACTCACCTCAATTACACAATCATCAGAGTTCCCTAATGAAACTACTCTGATACCAAAAAATGTAACAGCCCGTTACGTACCGGTATTGTTAACATTGATTATGATATTAAGCGCAGTTACAATCACAGTAATTGGTTAATTAAATTACGGGCAACTTTTTTCTTTTATCATATTCCTTTTCTTATCAATAGCCTTTTTCCGTAATCAATTAATACAACACTATAATTGTAAATGCAAAACGCGGAAGCATTCAGCTTAACAACACCACAAATCTTTGTTTTTATTCAACTCATTCAAACTCATCCATTTGCTTTAATATCTTACCAAGTTCTAGCCCTTTACATAAGCTACGCATAGTTTCAAACCACATACCATTTGGAGTTCTACCCACCAAGTTAATCCCCTTTCTTTTAGTCCAGAAAAACATGAATTTTCAAAATTTTCACTGTGGTAATCGATTACCAGTGGGTGGTAATCGATTACCACCTGTCAAAAATGAGGCAGTAGCTAATTTTTCACCTCCTCTGTTCTGGTAATCGATTACCAAGCTTGGGTAATCGATTACCTCATATGGTAATCGATTACCAAGCCTCAGTAATCGATTACCAGTGAAGACAGTAGCCAATTTTCGTCCCCTGTTGCATGGTAATCGATTACCATGCTTAGGTAATCGATTACTATGCAGCAAAAGTGACAGATTACAGCATTTTCAGCCCACAAGGGGTTGTGCAATCCATCCCTAACACCTTAGTACTCCACACAACACTTAAACATACTCTAATGTAGGCTCTAGGCCCTTCAAACATGCATTTTTTATACAATCATACATCATTTACAAGTCTTTAATATAATGGCCGATTTACATCACATATAGACCATTTTACAACATCATTCATTAAGGCCTTAAATACAAGAAATGTGGCAATGGACAAGTCCCATGCTCACTCAAATATACAATAAGTTCCAAGGTTATACATATACATCATATTGAAGAATTTAACATGTAGTCATGAACATACAAAGGCATGGCATTTTCAACATGCACAAGTTCATGATCAATGTCTAAAGCATAAAACATATGCAAGATGCGTCCCAATCAAATCCTCCACACACTGTGCCTCCAATGTGCACCTCATGCTCCACTCTTCCAGGCTCAACCTGACCTGAAATGATGCCCCAAAACACGGGGTGAGATATATAAATATATCTTAGTAAACCAAGGGCCCTGGAGGCTTCTCCACCCCATGGTTCACTCAATGAATAAATATGACATCATGTAATATGCAAGCAATACAATATCACCAACCAACTGGAGACAAACCAAGAACCTCCACGCATGGATTCATGTTCAAGGCTCCATCATATAACTCCCGAGACAATCCTAGAGCTTCTCCCATGGTTGAGAAAACTCCATGGCCAACCCAACCGGAACTCCTCAAGAGACCTATCCGGCGGATGTCCCCCGTTTGGCTCATCCTGGTGTCGCTCCCATGAGTCGACCCCATGGCATACCCAACTGGCACTTCACCATCGAAATGATCCAGCGGATGTCCAAACCCAACACACGTCAACTGGCCAGTGACCAAACAATTTTTCATACAATCCAAGCAATATGCATACAAGCACATAATCACACAATGCCATAATCACATAATCCAACCACAACCTTCCACTAGGTGTGGTGGAGCACACAAGGGCTAAACCCCAGTTCCAAAGGTTACCTCAACACCGAGCCCATGCTCCATACGTAAGCTCCAAGCTTACCCGCTTCCAAAGCGTCCAAGAGAGGCAACCTATATGATCAACGACATGATCATAAATACAATTCCCATGCAAACCATTCATTTACACAATTAATCATCATTTAAATCACTTAGGCCAAAGGCTACTTTTCCATACCATTTTACTTCAATCTCTTTTATAGATTAATTTACCAATTACACCATACATCACACATTCTTTCTCCTCATTCCACTATATCACACTATACCATCATCCATTTAAACATCATTTTATATCATACAATCTCAACTACACCACTTTTACATCATTTTTCCTCCAAACCCCTCTATGGTTCGAATTCCTCAAAGGATAGTTCTACAAGGTTTTCAATTCCATTTTAACACACACACTAATCATACAATCACATTATCAACCTATACCAATGGTCCATCATTCAATTATTCAATTACACCACATAACAATTTTCATGAAATTTCCACAAATTTTCCTAAGTTAAAACCCAACTTTTTCACCAAAATTTATCATAGCATTTCTAGCTTTCAAGCATCATTCTATGGCGTTTTCATCTAATAGCATTTTTCCATTTGAGCTCTCTATCATCACACATCTAGAATTAAAGATTTAAAGCATAATTTCTAGATCTACAAAATCAACCACAAAAGTACCACAAATATACTCACCATCTAGTGTGTGAACACCACCAAGGCTTCACCAATCCAAAAGAGATCCAAAAACTCCCAAAAACTCCAAGAACATCAATGGGTCGGATCTGTCCATTCCCAAAAACGCGCAAAGGAGGTGGTTTCATGGCTTATGAGTACCACCAATGGCTTTAGAAGGTTGTTTACAATAGATTTCAACACCAAAATCAAGTGATTTGGTGAAGAATTGAAGAAATGGTGAGGAAGAAGAAATGGGTTCATGTTTTTGCAAGAATGGAGAAGGCCACGGGAGAAAAGAAGAAAAGAGAAGAAGAAAAGGAGGAGGGAGGCGTGGGGTCAAGTGGGTTTTGGCCCCGCGGGTCCCACACGCGATCTAACTTTCATCCCGATAAAAATTCTGATCATAAATTCCTAATCTACATATTTTTCCAGTCCATGACATATCTTTCTTTCCTCAAAATATTGATAAAAATTTCACACTTATCGGTACACTCACACCGCAGTATCTTTCACTTAAAAAAATCACTATTCATCACTTTTTCACAATTTTGCCTATTCACTCAATTTTCCGTCCTGATTCCATTTCCAGCATTATTTTTGTCATATTAAATCTCTAACTCCATTTTTCATGCATCGGTTCACGTTTTTGGCAAATTACCATTTTGCCCTTTTTGCCCATTTTGGCCATATTTCTCTGATTTTCACTAATCCATCAATTCTAACTCATATTCTATCAAATAAATTCACATTTAATTTTCCGAGGTGTTATATTCACCCTACCTTTTAGGAATTTTGTCCTCAAAATCAACTATACCAGTATGCTAACTCAGGATACAGCCGGAGAATCTCAGTCTCCCGACCCCAAGTAGCTTCATCAAGTGTGCGGACACCAAAATAAATATTTGCATTTCCATCTCTTTGGCTTTTCAGCCTCTTTTCACAATGGTCTTGCCTTTCAAAGGCCCAATGGAAGACTTCAAGTCTTTCCCACTTTCCAATCTCAACCGGTGACACCACATGTGAACAACCGGAGCGCACCACACAGTTGTGCACTATCTCTGCTTTACCAAGCCAATTTCTTTTCTCAAGTCCGGCTACCTAGTACATATAGCCCAAAATTTCTCTTGGCAGGTTCCCCTACCTAGTTAACATATCCATAACTATGCCTATAGGATCATACCACATTCTGTTCAATCTGTGCCACACCGGCAACTATTACTTTTTGACACGTTACAGCCACAATTATCCTTCTTAGATTTTATTTCTATGGAGTATTAACTCTCGTCATCAATTTTTCCACATTTCTTATTCCACATTAAACACTATCATGGGATCTCTCAGCCCTTCAGTGCAATTCACCGAGTAGTCATCTAGTTCACGCTCACTATACTTTTATTTTCTGAGGGAAAATCCCCATTTTGGCATTTAGCCACAACTCACATATACATACTTTTCTTTTCTCATGTTCTTAACCTACAACGTGCGATTTCACCTCTGCAATTTATCTTAAAATAAGCACCATCTTTGTGCTCAACTTCCGAATCCAACCCTACAGGTTTACCAACTTCCGTCAAAACACAACGGCGGGTCACTTCCTCAAGACATTTAACTGGTACTCAATGGACCACACATTTCAATTCATACCCTACATCAGTCATTTCAAAGCTTTCAATCACGAATCCACTCATGAGTTTTCATACACTAGATCATACTTACAATTTCAACTAATCATCTCCAAACTTAACACATAATTCATCACTGATTTCTCCCATTAAAGGCAACATGCCTAAGATTTCCACTAACAACTTTTCTTTAATTACCGTTTCATACTCATGTTATCAATTCCACATGTATTTCCTTCTATACATCTCACCTTCATTATCATTTCATTCAACCAGTATGTATCACTCCAAGGTCACATATCATCTCTCTTTCTCATACCTGTCCCATCATATAGGGATTTTCAAACCTATTTATCATACCACAAGGACTAAATCTATCACTATCATTACTTTCATAATTTCATATCAGCTATTACACAAGTCTCTCGGACTATTCAAAGTACTACTAGCACTCTCAATCATATATCTTGGTACCTAGCCAAGAACAACATCAACATTGTGTATTCCAACACATCTCTCACTATCATCGGCATCTATACAACTCCATCAGCAACTCTACCGCCAGGGTAAAGATATCAACCTTTTATTTCACCAATTACCATTCTTTTTAATAGCTCGCATCACACCTTCTCACTTGACTACATCACAATTAATCACGTATTAACATCCTTGGCCACTCCGGCCACCAACTTAACTTAACATCTCACCATCACAAGCCTTTACATAAAACTTTGACTCAATCCATCATCCTAATCAATCTTCCCATTCCCTTCACATAGGGTAATAATCCAATAATTTATTTCATAATTTCCGTGAAACCATAATTCGTACTACCACACTTGGTATACACTCATGCACATCTCCGAGTGCTCAACTTCATAATTCAAACTGCCATCTCATGGCATCTCACACATTTCATCATATTAGGCATATTACTGTTCACTTACAGTTATCCAAAATTCACCTCTTGCGTTCCTCACAAGATACAATTCTCTAATGCAATGGGTAAGAACATCCTTAGGTTTAACCCCTCGAGCTCTTGCTGTCCTAAGGGCCCCAGGTGCAATGCCCCACCAATCAGAGAATCTGTCCTTATAATTCACACAAGAAGAGGTAATATGCCATCGGCTGTACTAACAGTCCCACTAACACAAGGTTCTACCTCACACTACAT
Organism: Gastrolobium villosum; assembly: GCA_032173675.1. NCBI lineage: Eukaryota > Viridiplantae > Streptophyta > Magnoliopsida > Fabales > Fabaceae > Gastrolobium > Gastrolobium villosum. The sequence continues at coordinate 43,976 of JAVKPL010014183.1, forward strand.
TACTTATACAACATAATAATAATCTCCGGGAACATAATCCATACGGAGATAGCCACATAATCCGGGCATATAAGCCACACAAAGATAACACATTCACATCAAATCCGTATATAACGGCAAATAGAGTCCTAGATAGATACATAGTGGTATACTAGTTATATCTTACCTTTGCACCATGCACTATAATTTTCCAATATGGCTCTTTTCTCGACAATATACTCATTTAACTTGACTAGTCATTAGTCTTAGTCCATAACACAATCATAACCACAAGATTCCAACCTATTTCTCATTCTTTGACACATAATTTTCAACTCTTAATAGTACCCATATTCGGTACAGTTCTAATCCTTTGTCCATCATGACTCATAGCGACAATGATCAACACTGTAGAAGACTCACTTCATTAAGCTGAGATCACTTTTCTCTCAATATTTCACTATGACACCAAGAGTACAGTTCTAAGGAAACCTCTAGTATCCCTTTGGGTTTTAGAATTTCAGGGTTGAAGTTTGTGGGGTCCTCCAAACATGACTCTTCCTCATTGTGTTGGCAACCTGTGAGGAAGTCTCTTCAGAACCTATCTGCTGAGGAAGTTAAATTGGTTTTGAGGAAGTTTGTTTATTCTAATAGTAATGTTACTGATTGTGTTTTTGGGGCTAAGGTTTTTGGGGGGATTTTGTAACAGTTGTTGGAGCTTAAGCAGTGGTTTGAGGTTTAGACTATTTTCCATTTCTATTCTTGTTCTATTCTCATGGTGTATGAGAAGGAGGAGGAGAGTGTGGTGAAAGGAAAGAGTTCAGGTGCTTTAGTTAAGCTTGTTGACTTTGCACATGTGGTAGATGCAAAGGGTGCTATTGATCATAACTTCTTGGGTGGCCTTTGTTCTTTGATTAAGTTCATTTCAGATATCCTAGCTGCTCTAGATCATAACAACGTTTCTAAAGATGAACACTGAGAAAGACTACTTGGCACCAGGGAGGATTTTGGGATTCCAATTTTTTATTTTTTTTTGCAAGAGAGGATTTTGCATTGTTACTAAACTTCAACCTCCTTTTTTTTCAAAGCTGTGAAAGAAAGCTGAAAAACTTCTTTTTATTTCCAGAATAACTTAATCCAAACACATGATCACTCCTACCTTTGTTATTCTCTATTGCATTCCTTGCCAATGAATCGTGAAATGGGAATGTATTTATCTTGTGGACAATTCAACTCTGATGTTGTAATTTCTTTTTAACTTATGACGAGTTCCAATGTTAAGCAACCACTTCCCATCTTCTAATTCTTGTTACAGATGAACTTAAATTTCTTGCTAATGACTTAAAGCTTCATTCCCGGCTGTTATTTGTCTGATGAGAAGAGATGACGAATTCTACCGGATCTTTCAAAAAGTTTCAAATGATACTGGCCTTTTGACCTGACAAATGCACTTTTTGAAATATTCCATCCGTTTAATTCTTTGGTCAAATTTATTACAGACTAATGCAGGTTTAAGTGTGCATTTGGTACAAACATGATCAAACGTGAACTTGGTACTGACGTGACTAGACAAGTATGCACATTGCGACAGTCACTTACGCCATTAGAACGTGCACCTGGTATTGATGCCATAAGATGTTAATTGTGCATGTTCATATTGTTCTAAACACGCATCTGTTGCTTACATGACTAAACACGTATCCACAGGTTACGCATCTTGTTGCATCATTATGGTAATAGTGGAATATTTCATAAAATGCATTGGTATGGTCAAAAGGCCAACGATACTTTATTGTCATTGTGATTACTTAATAACATGCATGCTTAGTCTAAGGTTTCTTAGGGCATGTTTGGTACACAACATACAATAAGGCATAATAATATAAGATCTGATTAAATTTTAATACTATCTAGCGTTTGGCACGGTATTATATAAGATAATATCATCAAGTGTTTGATAATGTACTGTATAATACTAAATAAGATAAAAGTAAATATTTTTGACACAAATAACTTTAAATAAAGAATTTATATAATTTTTCCAAATATGTTGTAAGATATTAATTTTTATTGAAATCTATTGGTCAGTGTTTTTAAAAAATATATTAATTTTTATAAAAATAAAAATCTCCAATATTTTAAAAATTTATATATTGAAAAATTATTTTTTATTTTAATAAATTAATATTAAAATAAGGGAACAAAATTTCTACAGTTAATGCAGATAAGTTATCTGCATTTATTCCCAAAATGATGTTGTTTTGGTATTGAAATCTTAAAAAATTATAAATATAAAGACTATTATAATCCTAAAATAAATTAAAATTACAAAAATACCATAATTTTCGCCCCTAAATGACATCATATTGGACTTACTGTAGATAACTTATCTGCAGCAACTGCAGAAAAACTGAACCCTTAAAATAATATATTAATTCTTGATAATTGCACTGGTTAATACATCAACCCCTGCTTACCAAAAAAATAATAATACATCAACCCTTTATCAGGCCTAATCTCACCCTTCGAGGCATGATTAAGTTGTACATCATTTTGATCTATAAAGGGATCTTGTCGTATAAGCTTATACTATACGATGGTAACACCAAACAACTAAAAATGTCATAATGTATAGTATAAGCTTATACTATCAGGCCTTGTAAATCACACCAAACATGCCCTTATGGGTTACTTTTGAACTATTCTTATTATCTTATCCATTTTTTTTAATATTAGTTTTTGGACACTTTCTACTACTTTTGACTTATAGCCTGTTTGGAACTTTTCTTTTTTAAACTAAATGCTACTTTTAAGCTAAAGTTAAAAAAAGAGCTTAAAAAAGTTAAAAGCTATTTAGTGATTAAATAAAAACTTTAACTTAAAAGTTACTTAAGAGCTCAATCCCCATTTCAGAAAAAGCTAATAAGAGCTTAGAAAAAACTTCTCCTATGAGCTTTTAGCTTTTTTTCCATTATAAAAAAAGTTCTTTTTTATTATAAGACCTTTTAAAGAACCTGTTTGGCCTGACATCTGTTTATAAGAAGAAGAGAAATTAAAAAAGAAAGGACCCAAACAGACACTTATTCCTTAGTTTAGTGATGGTTTGGTTGAAGAAGCAATAAAATATGTCCAAACAACTCTTAATATAATAGGTAACTTCTTTACTATTTGACTGATAAAGTTACAATTTGTTCAGCTGCCTCATTTGACTCTTAATATAATATCCAACTCTTAATATAATATCCAATGCACGGTTAGCTGAAAACAATTGTATCATTTCATCCTAAAAAACATCAAAATTGAAAACTGAAAATAGATCACAAATAACATTATACAATTAGGGTTGGTTAGAAGATACTTTCTTTAAACAATGATGAGATCATTATGGACACAAGATCAGCATTCATTTTGAAATCAATCCGTCTTCTTCATCGCACACAGGGGAGGAGAGAATAAGGCTGGAGTCAGAGAGAGAAATGGTAGAGTTAGAGAGAGAGAGAAAAAAAAAGACTAAAAGAATTTTATTTATTTTTTGAATCTGAACAGTTAGATGAGATTGTAATCTAATGATATTGAAAGGGGTAGGTAAAGGTAGTCAAAATGGGAGTAGGCAGAATAACGTATCCCTTTTAAATGACATAAAATTATGTCATTTTAAGAGAGATAGATATAAAAAATATTTTTTATTCAAAATTTAAATTAAAAAAAATCACCCACTTCCACCTCAATGTTTTTCATTTCCTTTTTTATCTTTTTCCTAAAATAATATAATTTATGTCATTTAAAATGACACGCATTAAACCCTTAATTATAATTATAAACAATAATTAAGTTTAATTAAATTAATCTTTATTTAAATACTTTATATTTTTGTTTAACAAAAAAAATAATTTATATATTTTTCTTATTTCATTCAATAAAAATTTTAAAAGTAAGAACAAGAAACAAAAAATCTATTATAAAATCCAAACTGAAAGACAAATGATAAAGATACTCCACAATCCGCAACCAGATTCAATGTAATAAGTATTGCAATCAGACATGAAAAAAAGCATATTGGAAGATGGGATAAGGGATTAAAGTTCCACGAATATCTGCTCTATTAAAATCTGAGCTTATTTTGGATTGCAACTAGTGGCGTTGAAGTGGCCTCACACATGCCATCCATGTCACAATTCCACTTGCACTTGTAAAAATAAAAAGTTTGATTGGAATTTTATATGAGTTCGTACTCGAACTTTTGAAAATGATTTTAATAGCACACCTCCCAAATGGTATGCATTTGCCAATGCTTGGTAAAATCTTAATGGTAGAAAAGCATCCCTCGGTCAGCAATACTAAGAACTTTATAGAAATGTCCTGTTATACAAGAAAGTTTAATGCTCGTGCAAAGCATACAAACACAGGTAACATGTTGCCATATTTTTTTTCAGAATATAAAATGCTTATACAACATTGTTGGCAAATTCTGCAGCTCTCTGCCTCATCATCCCCATCACAGCAGCTCTTCTACGTGAATCAGACTATTGCTGCAACCTCCTTAAATGTTCTTTTAAATCTCTGTTTAACCCAAAAAGAAAATGTTATACATACATAATCTATAAACAGAGTAACTTGAGTAAATGGCCATGCCTGACCCACAAACCTGCAACGTGGTACATGGCACTTGGATTCTTTGCAAGCACGGGCATGAAGTTGAAGCAAATACCACATTTTCTTGCATGGAACACAACCTCTGGAAGCACATTTTTTTTTGCACTGTTTCCCATGACGGAAAAGGCTCTTCAACTTGCGACAATTTGGATATTGGCAAGAGCGACATTGGGATGCATGCACAAGAAGACTAAGCATTTCTCGTGACTGTAAATTACGAAATACACTTATATCAGATCTTATATAGAAAGTTGCAATATCATGTCGTAACTATAAAGAATTTAATAATAATTGAAGTATCATCACATGTAATAATACAATGAACCCCGCACCTGCCCTCCCCCATTTTTGTTTAGTTTTTATTTTTTATCGGTCCAATGGTAATTATCATAAAAAATTCAACAAAGTTAACATTGACTGCCGACTACCTAGGTGATACAACTTTTTTTGTTGCTGCTGTTGTCATTGATAATCATCAAATATATGAACCTTAACAACATCATGTTCTGCATATATATGAAATTCAAGAAAAATTCCTAGTTCTTATGCTCAAATTCACATTATATAATTTTATATGTTTTACATGTTAGAAAATATAAATGGAAGCAACTCTTTTTCATGCTCAAATTTCAAAACATATGAATCAATTACTGCTTTAATTGACATGCAATATAACCGAGTGAGATACAGGCAGGGTAATTGAAATGGACATGTACAGGAACAAATAAAATTTTATACAATACCTGTGGTACTCGAAGTTGCCTTGCTTCTTTGGTCTGAGCGTCGCGATCTACTATTGAAGGATGATTTGTCAACTTATGAGGATGACTAGTACCTCCTCCATCCTTTTGGTAACAGGCATTGCATACATCATACTCGGGGCAAGCTTCACAATTCCAACCTTGACCAGTTTCTATGTCAAGACTGCATATATTACATGTTATAACAAATGCCGGTGCAGTTGGATTATGAAGATGATAGAGAACCATCATTGAGGAATGCTTGGCCCGTCTTAGCGTGTCATATTGATAATGATTTCCCTGGAATAGACTCAGAAATGCCTGTCTAGTTTCAAAGAATTCACTCTCAAGATTCTCGTCTTTGTCCTTTGTATCATCAGGTACATCAGCAACTTCAACCTGCAAGAAGACACACGTTACTAAAAAAATTCCAAATCCATTTTTTCTAATTGACTGCTACCACAAGAATACATCAGGTCAAATTTTGAACTCCATAATTTATCTAACACCTTAGTTCCTGAAAAGTAGAAATTATGCAGATACAAAGGTGATTGACTGCCAAGGGCTAACCAATTTCCAAACAACAATACATAAGAGATGAATTGGATCATAATCAATCACTTTACATGTCAACAATAAATATGACTGCTTACTCACAGGATAAAGGGTGTGTTTCTCCCTCTGATTAATAGGATGTTGTTCTCTCTCTTCACGCTTTAGTTCTGCTTCATAACACCTAAGAGAACATAAATATAATGTTATCAATATACTAAATATCTTTAAATATAGGAGAAAAAAAGTAAAACAGAGTGTGTTTGTGTGACAAGCAAAGTTGATTGGTTGAGTTTGTGTTTGTCACGCTTTATCAATATACTAAATATCTTCTAATGGCATGAGGGTGCATGTAAGAGATGTAATATAAAACCATTCTTCACAAACAACTAAAGCTTTTAAGAAAGTTGGTGCATGACAAAGATAATTTCTACCATAGGCTATAATTAAAGCAATAGTGTGATAATATATTAAGGATTTCTCAAATTCTCATCATTAAATCAAACTTAATGTTGATCAACATTAATGTCAGCCTTGGAGTGGACAGAGAAAATTACACAGCAATTCAAGACTCCTTCTCTCCTTTTGTTGGAGAAGACACAATTTAGATAAAGTGAGATTTTTTTGTAATAAAAAGATAAAAGTGTGATAATATATTTTTAACACGTTTCAATTGACATATTTCATGACAATACAAGAAGATTGAAGAATCCTTACTTGTCACAAATCTGAAAATTCTTGCACCGGTTGCAAACCCAACGGTTGCCAAACACCATTAGAATACAACAATGAGTGCATGCATGCTGCAAAGTAATAAAAGTGATGAAGTAGAGTATCGTCTCCACAGGGATTGTAGACCAAGTACTACAATAACCAGTCCCCTTAAGTTGAATAAATCCAAATGGGTGTGACAAATATTGTTGATTAATGAGAAAAATAAAACTAAAAGTAAAAACGTATTTTTGGGTTTTTCTTGAGAAAGAGATGAAGAGAGATTGAATTATAAGAGATGTAAAAAATATTTGAGAAAATATTGCAGTAAGAGGACAAACACCTTTCCGATCCCCACCTTGTAATCTGAATCAACGTTTACATTCGATTTACCCATTGATCAAACGATTCACCATCTTTTATTTGATTGGTTAGGCCCTAATCCCTTAGTGATCTTAACCTTATTAACCCTATTAGAACCCTAATCCCTTAGTAATTCCTTTTTAGGTTAAACGTATAACTCGGTAAATCTTTCACGTTTGCGGTTCATGTAGCCTATCCCTAGTGCCTACATGAACAGTTACTCTCCTTCTTGTCAGGAATTAGGATCCCAATATCCTTATTGCGAACCCTAACCCTCGCAATCTATAACACCTCAAATATTTAAATGTGTATTTTAATATTATATTGCGAAATGAAAGTTGGTGGATTAGTGAAAATCCAAGGATTATGGCCAAAATGGGCAAAATGGTAATTTGCCAACCGTGTGTTCTGAGGCTTAAATACTGAGTTAGAGATTTCATATGACAAAAGTAATAATGGAAATGGAATCAGGGCGGAAAATTGAGTGAATAGGCAAATTTGGGAAAAACTGATGAATAGTGATTTTTAAGTGTTAAATACTGTGGTGTGAGTGTACCGATAGGTGTGAAATTTTTATCAATATTTTGGAGAAATAAAAATATGTCATGGACTGGAAAAATATGTAGATTAAGAATTTATGATCGGAATTTTTATCGGGGTTAAAGTTAGATCGCGAGTGGGACCCGTGTGACCGAAGTCACTTAGCCCCACTTTCTTTTTCTCCTTCTTTTCCTTCTCTTTTCTCCTTCATGCGCGCCCTTCCCCTGCAAGTGAGCCAAAAACCTCATTTCTTCTCCATTTTCCCATTTCTTCATTTCTTCACCGAATCGCTTGATTTTGGTGTTGAAATCTACTGTAAACAACCTTCCAAAGCCATTGGTAACACTTAGAACCCTTGAATCCATCTCTTGGCTGCGTTTTTTGGGCAAAACAGATCCGACCCACTTGGGTTCTTGGAGCTTTGTTGGAGTTTTGATCTTCTTATGGTTTAGTGAAGCCTTGGTGGTGATCATACAACACATTGTGAGTATATTTATGGTATTTTTGTGGTTGATTTCATAGATCTAGGAATTTATGCTTTAAACCTTTAATTTTAGATGTGTGATGATAGAGAGCCCAAATGGAAAAATGCTATTAGATGAAAAGGCCTTAGAATCATGCTTGTAAGCTAGAAATGCTATGATAATTTTTGGTGAAAAAGATAGGTTTTTAACTTAGGAAAATTGGAGGGATTTTCATGAAAAATGAGTTTTGGTGTAATTTGGATTTGATGATTGTTGTAGGGTGCCTCACACGGACGTGGTTGTGAAAAGTTGAATTGGAGCATACGTTTGGAAAGGATTGGCTAGTGTTGAGGTAAACTCTTGGAACTTGGGTTTAATCCCTAGTGTGCTCCACCACACCTAGTGGAAGGTTGTGGTTGGATTTTGTGGTTATGACAGTGTGTGATTGTGTGCTTGTATGCATATTGCTTGGATTTTATGAAAATTGTTTGGTCACTGGCCGGTTGACGTGTGTTGGGTTTGGACATCCGCTGGATCATTTCGATGGCGAAATACCAGTTGGAATGCCATGGGGTCGACTCATGGGAGCGACACCAGGATGAGCCAAACGTGGGACATCCGCCGGATAGGTCTCTTGAGGAGTTCCGGTTGGGTTGGCCATGGAGTTTTCTCAACCATGGGAGAAGCTCTAGGATTGTCTCGGGAGTTATATGATGGAGTCCTTGAACATGAATCCCTGCGTGGATGTTCTTGGGTTGTCTCCAGTTGGATGGTGATATTGTATTGCTTGCATATTGCATGATGTCATATTTGTACATTTTAGTGAGCCATGGAGTGGAGAGAGCCTCTAGCTCCATTGGTTTACTGAGATATATCCGTATATCTCACCCCGTGTTTGGGGGACCACATTTCAGGTCACTATGAGCCGGGAGGAGCTTCGGGCAAGAAGCCCGTATAGTGGACATTGGATTGGCATGCGGTGCATTGGGATTGCATGACATTTTGGAGGAGGACTATTGGATTGCACATGGCATGACATTAGCATTTTGAGACTTAGGTCATGAACATATTGCATGATGTTATTTCCATGCTTTTGTTAGTGTTCATGATTATATGCTAAGTCTTGTTTATGGTTTATTATTCATGGCATGGATAACTGTATATTTTGAGTGAGCATGGGACTTGTCCATTGCCACATTCATAGCCTTGAAGTCTTGGTATTCATGTTGTAAAAATGGTCCATATTTGTGTGTAAATGGCCATTATTTGAGGACTTTGTAAATGATGTATGTTTTAAGGAAATTGTATGATGGAAGGGCCTAGAGCCTACATTAGGACATGATTATGTGTTGTGTGGAGTACCAAGGGGTTAGGGATGGATTACACAACCTTTCTTGGGCTTAAAATGCTGTAATCTGTCATTTTTACTGCATAGTAATCGATTACCCAAGCATGGTAATCGATTACCATGCAACAGGGGACGAAAATTGGCTACTGTCTTCACTGGTAATCGATTACTGGGCTTTGGTAATCGATTACCATGTGAGGTAAACGATTACCCAAAGTTGGTAATCGATTACCAGAACAGAGGATGTCAAAATTTGGCTACTGCCTCATTTTTGACAGGTGGTAATCGATTACCACCCACTGGTAATCGATTACCACAGTGTAATTTTCGAAAATTCAGGTTTTTCTAGACTAAAAGAAAGGGGCTTAACTTGATGGGTAGAACTCCAAATGATACGTGGTTTGAAACCACGCGTAGATAACGTAAAGGTCTATAACTTGGTAAAATGTGAGAGTAAGATGGTGAGTTTACATGAATTGAATAAAAAGGAGGATGAATGATGTTAGCAAAATGTATGCTTCCGCGTATTGCATTTACAATTATAGTGTTGTTTTAATTGATTACGGAAAGAGTGTTGATGTAAGAAAAGGAATATGATAAAGGAAAAATTTGCCCGTAATTTAATTAACCCAATCACTGTGATTGTAACTGCGCTTAATATCATAATTAATGTTAACAATACCGGTGTACAACGGGCTGTTACATTTTATGGTATCAGAGCAGTTTCGTGAGGGAACTCTGATTGTTTGTGTATGTTGTATCTTGTGTGCCATAGCTATCTGTGAACTATTTATGATTAATGTATATGTGATTCCTCAGTGTGGGTCTGATCAACTCATTCCTTTGTGTTACATGTACAGATATCATGAGTAGGGCGCGAGGTCGCCGTGGGGCACGTGGTGCAGGTCCTTTGCCACCGGATCCGGTCACTGCAGTCCTGAATGCTCTGCAGGCGGAGACGGCTGCAAATAGAAATATGACTGAGAACCTGATGAAAACTAATCAGGATATGATGCAGGCCTTCATGGCTGAGATGAGGGCGGATAGAGCTCGTCCTAGGAGGGATAATTCACCTCCACATACGGCTACGGTGACTCCTACACCGACGCCATCTGTTACTCCTCAACAGGGGGAGAGTGGGGCTAGTCACCACACTGGTGAGGCTAGTCATCATACTACTACTGACCCTAGCTATGTTCCTGATCCATCATCTGTTGCCCAATCCACTGGGGCTGCTGGGCAGGTGCTTGATAATGCTGATGATGAGCGTAGGCTCATATCTTTTAAGAAACATAAGCCACCCGCATTTCTGGGGTCAAGGGACCCAAAGGAGGTTACTACTTGGTTGAGGGGAATGGATAAGATTTTCCAGGTGATGAGATGCCAAGATCCGTAGAAATTGTTGTATTCCGTATATATGCTGGAGGGTGATGCCCAGGAGTGGTGGGACAATGTGTCTCGCCCATTTGTTATTCAGGGTGAGGTTATTACTTGGACTTTGTTCGAAGGTCTGTTTCATGAAGAATATTTTCCCCGCGATGTTCGGGAGGCAAAGCAAGGTGAATTTGATAAATTGGTACAGGGAGTTATGACTGTGGATGCCTATGTGGCAAAATTTAATGAGCTTGTGAAATTTGCAAACTATGGAGGTACTCTACCTACTCCGGAGTTCTTGTCAGCTAAATTCCAAAGAGGGCTGAGTGAGAAGATTGCTAAGAGGATGTCAAACACTGCAGTGAGGAACTTTGCTGATTTGGTGACCCAATGCAAGAGGGTCGACACTGTTTATGGGAGGTATCCAAAATCGGATAAGGTAAAAGAGCAAGATGTTAAGAGGACACCTGGTCCTTCTGGAAATACTAATAGAGGAGGTTTCAATAATAATAACAGGGGTAGGGGGTTGCATGTAAGGCAGCCTCCTGGTCAGTTCAAGAGGGGTGGAAACACTGTTGGTGGTGGTGCTGCGGACAGATATTTTACCCCACGATGTGGGAAGTGTGGGAAATACCACAAGGGTGTATGTGGTGCTGGTCCGTTGTCATGTTTTAAGTGTGGTCGGAATGGCCACTTTGCTAGAGAGTGTCCGTCTTCTTCGGGGCAGGCTGCGAATCTGCAGGCCTTGCCGCCAGCTACTACTACTGCTACTCCTACTGCTGCTGTTCCTACTGTGGGACGAGTTTATACTACAAATGCGCAATATACTGAAAAGGCTCCGAATTTGGTAAAAGGTATAATTTTCCTCTCTAATGTTGATTTATCTATGTTGTTTGATTCGGGAGCAACACATTCTTTTGTGGCGGACTATGTGGCTAAGGCGTTGGACTTAAAGGTAACACGAATGGTTCCTCCGATGCGTATTACCACCGCTATAGGAGAGGTTAGTGAGTCGTCTTGGATTTGCGAAGATGTGAAGTTTACTTATTTAGGCAGGGGTTATACCATTGATTTAATTATCTTACCCCTGGCCTCTGTCAATTTAATCTTGGGGATGGATTGGTTGTCTCGGAACTGCGCAATGATTGATTGCTGCGGAAAGAGGTTGTTGTTATCTCACGAGAGGCCGTCTGTTTGTCCGTCCTTGTATTTGTCTGTTAGTCAAACGGTGAAAGCCTTGAAGGCTGGAGATTTGGGGTATGTCCTTTTGGGCGGATTGGTGGGTGACAAAAAGGAGGAGATTTCTACTATTCCGGTTGTGAATGAATTTGAGGACGTATTTCCTGATGAGATACCGGAATTCCCGCCTGAGAGAGAGATTGAATTCTCGATTGATTTATTGCCTGGTGTGGGGCCGATTTCCTTGGCTCCATACCGGATGTCGCCACTTGAGTTGGCCGAGTTGAAGAAACACATTGAAGAATTATCTGCGCAGAATTTTATTAGGCCGAGTGTGTCTCCGTGGGGAGCACCGGTTATATTTGTAAAGAAAAAGGATGGTAGCATGAGATTGTGCACTGACTACCGACAGTTGAATAAAGTGACTATTAAGAACCGGTACCCATTACCGCGTATTGATGATTTACTAGATCAGTTGAGGGATGCCTGTGTATTTTCAAAGATTGATCTCCGGTCCGGATATCACCAGATTCGGATTAAACCGGAGGATGTACCTAAAACAGCTTTCCGATCCAGATATGGACATTTTGAATATCAAGTGATTCCTTTTGGGCTTACTAATGCCCCGGCGGTATTCATGGACTATATGAACCGCATCTTTAAACCGTATTTGGACCAGTTCGTGATTGTATTCATTGATGACATCTTGATCTACTCTAAGAGTAAAGAGGAGCACGTTGACCATTTGAGGACTGTGTTGCAGGTGTTGAAAGATAAGAAGTTATATGCTAAACCGTCTAAGTGCGAATTCTGGTTATCTGAGGTGCAATTTTTGGGTCATGTTATTTCTGCAAGCGGTGTTGCAGTGGACCCAAGCAAGATTGAAGCGGTAAGTGACTGGGAACGACCTAAGACTGTGACTGAGATTAGAAGTTTTCTGGGGCTTGCTGGCTATTATCACCGATTTATACAGGGATTTTCTGCAATGGTTCTACCGTTCACCCGATTGACACGAAAGGATACTCCGTTTGTGTGGACCCAGGAATGTGAGGACTGTTTTCTGCTACTTAAAGAGAAATTGACCACTGCTCCGGTGTTGACTCTACCTGACCCGGAGGGTGAGTTTGTGTTATATTGTGACGCTTCTAAGAAAGGATTAGGGAGCGTGCTGATGCAGGAAGGAAAAGTGATTGCTTATGCGTGTAGGCAGTTAAGGCCACATGAAGAAAATTATCCGACGCACGACTTGGAGCTGGCTGCTATTGTGTTTGCCTTAAAAATCTGGAGGCACTTTCTGTATGGGATGAAATTTGCTGTGTTCAGCGACCATAAAAGCTTGAAATATTTGTTTGATCAGAAGGAGCTGAATATGAGACAGCGTAGATGGGTTGAATTTTTGAAAGATTATGACTTTGAGCTGAAATACCACCCGGGAAAGGCTAATGTTGTGGCAGATGCATTAAGTAGGAAGTCTGTCAATTTATCTCATATGATGATGTGGGATAATGAAGTGATTGAACAATTCCGTGACATGAAAATAACGGATTTCTTTGCAGGAAGATTGTGTGATATGGAGTTGACTCGGATTGATAACGAGCTGCACGAGAAGATTAAAGAGACTCAAATCAGAAATGAAAGTATAAAGTATTTGAAAGGCCAGAGTGGCATATCTGTTAATGAACAGGGATTATTATTATATCAGGGCAGGATTGTTGTGCCCAAGGAACTTGCAGAGGAAGTTATGACTGAGGCCCATAAGGGTCAATATGCTATCCACCCAGGTGCCACAAAAATGTACCAAGATTTGAAAGTTAAGTTCTGGTGGCCTGGGATGAAGAGGGATGTTGCCGAGTACGTGTCTAAGTGCTTGGTGTGTCAGAAAGTGAAAATAGAGCATCAGAAACCTGCTGGATTACTTCAGCCGCTGGATATACCTGAATGGAAATGGGAGAGTATTTCAATGGATTTTGTTGTTGGATTGCCGCGAACTCAAGCTGGTTATGATTCGATTTGGGTTATTGTGGACCGACTCACGAAGTCTGCACATTTTCTACCAGTACGAGTGGATTACACCACAGAGAAGTTGGCTACACTGTATGTAAAGGAGATTGTTAGACTCCATGGGATACCGATTAGCATTGTTAGTGATCGGGACCCGAAGTTTACTTCACGATTTTGGGGAGCTTTGCAGCAGGCTTTTGGCACTCAGCTTCGACTGAGCACTGCTTATCACCCGCAGACTGATGGTCAGACTGAGAGGACCATACAGACACTTGAGGATATGCTGAGAGCTTGCACACTGGAACAGGGTAATGCTTGGGATAAGTACTTACCATTGGTGGAATTTTCTTATAACAACAGTTTTCATTCCAGTCTGGGTATGGCACCATATGAGGTTTTGTATGGCAGGAGGTGTCGTACGCCCACTTGTTGGACTGAGGTAGGCGATAAAGAAAGATTTGGTTCGGATTTTGTGCAGGAAACAACAGTGCAAATTGAAATGATCAGAGAAAAATTGAAACAGGCACAGAATCGGCAGAAAAGCTATTATGACAATAAGCATAGACCGCTGGAATTTGAAGAAGGTGACCATGTTTTTGTACGGTTATCTCCGGTCACAGGTGTTGGCCGTGCGTTGGGTGTGAGGAAGCTGAGTCCACGGTTCATTGGGCCATATCAAATTATGAAAAGAGTAGGATTGGTGGCCTATCAGCTTGCCTTACCCCCGCAATTATCTAATTTACATGATGTCTTTCATGTGTCGCAGTTGCGACGTTATGTTCCGGATGAATCACATGTGGTGATGCCGGATAATATTGAAATCAGGGAGAACTTGAAGACTCCCATTGGTCCTATTGCAGTATTGGATCGCAGTGAAAAGCGATTGAGAAGTAAAGTGATTCCCATGCTGAAGATTCAGTGGGAAGGCCGCACACCTGAGGAGGCTACTTGGGAGCGGGAGGACGAGATTCTCCGGCTGTATCCTGAGTTAGTGAGCAGGTATGATTAATTTCGCGGACAAAATTTCAAAAAGGAGGGGTGAATATAACACCTCAAATATTTAAATGTGTATTTTAATATTATATTGCGAAATGAAAGTTGGTGGATTAGTGAAAATCCAAGGATTATGGCCAAAAAGGGCAAAATGGTAATTTGCCAACCGTGTGTTCTGAGGCTTAAATACTGAGTTAGAGATTTCAGATTACAAAAGTAATAATGGAAATGGAATCAGGGCGGAAAATTGAGTGAATAGGCAAATTTGGGAAAAATTGATGAATAGTGATTTTTAAGTGTTAAATACTGTGGTGTGAGTGTACCGATAGGTGTGAAATTTTTATCAATATTTTGGAGAAATAAAAATATGTCATGGACTGGAAAAATATGTAGATTAAGAATTTATGATCGGAATTTTTATCGGGGTTAAAGTTAGATCGCGAGTGGGACCCGTGTGACCGAAGTCACTTAGCCCCACTTTCTTTTTCTCCTTCTTTTCCTTCTCTTTTCTCCTTCATGCACGCCCTTCCCCTGCAAGTGAGCCAAAAACCTCATTTCTTCTCCATTTTCCCATTTCTTCATTTCTTCACCGAATCGCTTGATTTTGGTGTTGAAATCTACTGTAAACAACCTTCCAAAGCCATTGGTAACACTTAGAACCCTTGAATCAATCTCTTGGCTGCGTTTTTTGGGCAAAACAGATCCGACCCACTTGGGTTCTTGGAGCTTTGTTGGAGTTTTGATCTTCTTATGGTTTAGTGAAGCCTTGGTGGTGATCATACAACACATTGTAAGTATATTTGTGGTATTTTTGTGGTTGATTTCATAGATCTAGGAATTTATGCTTTAAACCTTTAATTTTAGATGTGTGATGATAGAGAGCCCAAATGGAAAAATGCTATTAGATGAAAAGGCCTTAGAATCATGCTTGTAAGCTAGAAATGCTATGATAATTTTTGGTGAAAAAGATAGGTTTTTAACTTAGGAAAATTGGAGGGATTTTCATGAAAAATGAGTTTTGGTGTAATTTGGATTTGATGATTGTTGTAGGGTGCCTCACACGGACGTGGTTGTGAAAAGTTGAATTGGAGCATACGTTTGGAACGGATTGGCTAGTGTTGAGGTAAACTCTTGGAACTTGGGTTTAATCCCTAGTGTGCTCCACCACACCTAGTGGAAGGTTGTGGTTGGATTTTGTGGTTATGACAGTGTGTGATTGTGTGCTTGTATGCATATTGCTTGGATTTTATGAAAATTGTTTGGTCATTGGCCAGTTGACGTGTGTTGGGTTTGGACATCCGCTGGATCATTTCGATGGCGAAATACCAGTTGGAATGCCATGGGGTCGACTCATGGGAGCGACACTAGGATGAGCCAAACGTGGGACATCCGCCGGATAGGTCTCTTGAGGAGTTCCGGTTGGGTTGGCCATGGAGTTTTCTCAACCATGGGAGAAGCTCTAGGATTGTCTCGGGAGTTATATGATGGAGTCCTTGAACATGAATCCCTGCGTGGATGTTCTTGGGTTGTCTCCAGTTGGATGGTGATATTGTA
The DNA here is from genome assembly GCA_032173675.1 of Gastrolobium villosum. Taxonomy (NCBI): domain Eukaryota; kingdom Viridiplantae; phylum Streptophyta; class Magnoliopsida; order Fabales; family Fabaceae; genus Gastrolobium; species Gastrolobium villosum. The sequence continues at coordinate 60,427 of JAVKPL010014183.1, forward strand.
TTGCTTGCATATTGCATGATGTCATATTTGTACATTTTAGTGAGCCATGGAATGGAGAGAGCCTCTAGCTCCATTGGTTTACTGAGATATATCCGTATATCTCACCCCGTGTTTGGGGGACCACATTTCAGGTCACTATGAGCCGGGAGGAGCTTCGGGCAAGAAGCCCGTATAGTGGACATTGGATTGGCATGCGGTGCATTGGGATTGCATGACATTTTGGAGGAGGACTATTGGATTGCACATGGCATGACATTAGCATTTTGAGACTTAGGTCATGAACATATTGCATGATGTTATTTCCATGCTTTTGTTAGTGTTCATGATTATATGCTAAGTCTTGTTTATGGTTTATTATTCATGGCATGGATAACTGTATATTTTGAGTGAGCATGGGACTTGTCCATTGCCACATTCATAGCCTTGAAGTCTTGGTATTCATGTTGTAAAAATGGTCCATATTTGTATGTAAATGGCCATTATTTGAGGACTTTGTAAATGAGGTATGTTTTAAGGAAATTGTATGATGGAAGGGCCTAGAGCCTACATTAGGACATGATTATGTGTTGTGTGGAGTACCAAGGGGTTAGGGATGGATTACACAACCTTTCTTGGGCTTAAAATGCTGTAATCTGTCATTTTTACTGCATAGTTATCGATTACCCAAGCATGGTAATCGATTACCATGCAACAGGGGACGAAAATTGGCTATTGTCTTCACTGGTAATCGATTACTGGGCTTTGGTAATCGATTACCATGTGAGGTAATCGATTACCCAAAGTTGGTAATCGATTACCAGAACAGAGGATGTCAAAATTTGGCTACTGCCTCATTTTTGACAGGTGGTAATCGATTACCACCCACTGGTAATCGATTACCACAGTGTAAATTTTGAAAATTCAGGTTTTTCTAGACTAAAAGAAAGGGGTTTAACTTGATGGGTAGAACTCCAAATGATACGTGGTTTGAAACCACGCGTAGACAACGTAAAGGACTACAACTTGGTAAAATGTGAGAGTAAGATGGTGAGTTTAAATGAATTGAATAAAAAGGAGGATGAATGATGTTAGCAAAATGTATGCTTCTGCGTATTGCATTTACAATTATAGTGTTGTTTTAATTGATTACGGAAAAAGTGTTGATGTAAGAAAAGGAATATGATAAAGGAAAAATTTGCCCGTAATTTAATTAACCCAATCACTGTGATTGTAACTGCGCTTAATATCATAATCAATGTTAACAATACAGGTGTACAACGGGCTGTTACAATGAACACCACAGTGAGGCTTGCTATGCGCACAAGTGGTGAAGGTGGAGGCTAGGTATTCTGTTTGGAAAGGTGTAGTGAGCTACCCTACAGAATGGTGCATAGATGAAGGAGAGTTGGCTAGGTTTTCTTGACAAGACCCTAACGTGAGGAAGCTGTATATATGCGCACACCTTGATGAGAGGAAGAGGGAATTTAATTCATTCAAAATGAAAACCAACTTTCAAAAACATTTGAAATTTGCGCATGGAACAGGGGAGGATAAGGTGGAGCTGTTGCAAAACCAATTTTGCCAACAACCTCCAATCTTATCCTCATGAAATTAAGTTCAAAATAATTTCAACTTAAATTCATAAACTATCATATAGTATACTTTTCATGCGCATAAATTAGCCCTAGAAGGGGTCCAAATATATTGAGTAGTTGCATTCAAAATTTGAATCAACTCACCCACTGATTCCCTCAACCACCAAATTTGAATGGAGCTTTGTTTTAAGTGATAAGATGACATCCTTATCACTCAAACTTGCGCATCAAACAGCCCAAGGATGTGCTCCAAAGATGCTTCTTGATCCAAGGAATATGTTCCAATAAGATCCTGTCTTATCCTTTTGTTATGAAACAACTTTTCAAAGCCAATTCAAATTCGAATTCAAACACTTGAATTCAAATGTTCAAACATTCAAATTCAAAATTCAAAAATTCAAAATTTCAAATTTTAAATTCAAAATCCGAATTTCAAAATTCAAATTCCAAATTCAAATTTCAAAATTCAAATTTCAAATTTCAAATTTCAAATTCAAAATTCGAATTTCGAAATTCAAATTTCAAATTCAAATTTCAAAATTAAAATTTCAAATTCAAAATTCGAAACTCAAATATTTGATTATTAATTTAACTAATTAAATTAATTAGTAATGGCTTGGACTATCCAAGCCCATTACTAAGCTCCATGCACGACCCACCCATTTAGGTGGGCTTCCAAACAGCTTCTTGGGCTAACAACCATTATTAGGCCCAATACCTTTAAAGCTAGTCCATCATGATTACAAGGTGTTAGTGTGTGACCCATTAGGTCCAACATAGCTTCTGACATAATTGGGCTTGGGCCCAACAAGCCCACAACCCAATTAATGACAACACAGAGCACTGGCAATGCTTTGTTGCCCCAGAACTAGTCAGATTAATGACTTGATCATCCTATTGCACATATTTGGTTACCGTATATATTTCCCTTCGTCTCGGTTATCTTCCCATTAACTTAGGGCAAGGAAATGTATCAACCCCTGCGGTTTAGGGTAAGCTTTATTTGAAATAGGGAATCTTCAATTTACTGACTCTAAAGGCAGATCATCTTATGATCTCTTTTACTATGCATAGATTCCCGAGTCCCTGTAAATGTCATCCCGATTTCTCCGGTTTACAGATAACCTAATCTCTCACAGAGATTTGACGAATTCCTTCAGCTTATTACCCTAGCCATGTGCCCTTTAAGGACACACCCAACAGTATACCTATGAGTCTCCATGTTTCAGGCAGACGAGGCATACAATCAAAACATGCCTTCAAGAACACAGTCTAGGTAATAACTTCTGGTCTAAGGAAAGACATACCCAAACATAAAGAGATTACTCTAATGACACTATCTATGAGATTTCCTCATAGAGTCTCTTTTTGAGTCTGTTCAGTGCGAGCTATACTCTTATAGGTCCACCCACGACTTTAGCTAAGATATCTCCAGCTCATGAGGTCTTTACCTTGTATCCATATACAAGTAGATAAGTCGTACTAGTCTTTACTCGAGATCACTGATCCCCAAACTCGGTGTCTCTAGACTAGGAACATATAATTAGGAATAGACATGCAATATCCTTGAATTCTCATGATCGTGATCTCATCACAGATACTCAAGAGATACCTGTTCTATTCCAAGGGGTTTATCCAGTTCGTTCATATAATATTAACAGTAATATCGAGACACAATATGAAACTGAATAAATAGTGCTTTCATTTATTTGCGACAAACAAAGTTCTACATCTAGTGTCCTTTATTTAATCAAAAGATTGTCTCTAGGACACCCATATGCTAACAAGCTCCCACTTAGCCTAGAGCCAATCAGACCTAAGTCGTATGCCCAAAGCCTCATAATGACTATCATGTTTTCTCTGAGAAACAGCCTTTGTCAGAGAATCGGCCAGGTTATCGTCTGTGGGAACATAATCCATTTTTACATCATTCTTATCAATGATTTCTTTAATCAAATGATATCTGCGGAGCACGTGTTTAGATCTTTGATGAGACCTAGGTTCCTTTGACTGCGCAATGGCTCCTGTGTTATCGCAAAGCAACTGTATGGGCTCATCCACGCTTGGAACCACCCTTAGTTCATTTATGAACTTCTTGATCCACACTGCATCCTTAGCTGCTTCTAAAGCAACTATGTATTCAGCCTCTGTCGTTGAATCTGCTGTTGTCTCCTGCTTGGAACTTTTCCAAGACACTGCCCCACCATTTAAGGTGAATACGAATCCTGAATGTGACTTGCAGTCATCTTTGTCACTCTGAAAGCTGGCATCAGTGAACCCTTTCACTGTTAACTCATTAACCCCACCATAGACCAGAAACGCATCCTTAGTTCTTCTTAAGTATTTAAGGATGGTTTTGACTGCCGTCCAGTGACCCTCTCCAGGGTCTGACTGGTATCTGGTCGTAATGCTTAAAGCATATGAGACATCTGGTCTCGTACATATCATGGCATACATGATGGATCCAATAGCTGAAGCGTATGGAATTCCACTCAGACTGTGACTTAGGACACATAGCCCTTGATAGGTGTACCCCATGACTGACAGGAAGAAAACCCCTTTTCGACCCTTCCATGCTAAACCTCTTTAGCATCTTGTCAACGTACGTGGATTGAGACAAACCCAGCAGCCTCTTGGATCTATCTCTATAGATCTTTATACCAAGTATAAAGGCTGCCTCTCACAAATCCTTCATGGTAAAGTTTTCTGAAAGCCACTCTTTCGTTATTTTTAATGTGGGGATGTCATTTCCTATTAGCAATATGTCATCTACATAGAGCACTAGGAAGATGACATTACTCCCACTAACCTTTCTGTAAACACAAGGTTCATCCTCGTTCTTGATAAAACCGTTACTCTTAACGACTTCATCAAAACGTATATTCCAACTCCTTGATGCTTGCTTTAGCCGATATATTGACCTTTGTAGTTTGCATACTATATGCTCCTGATCTTTAATTTCAAAGCCTTCAGGTTGTGTCATGTACACTTCCTCCTTCAAGAACCCATTCAAGAAGGCAGTCTTGACATCCATTTGCCAAATTTCATAGTCGTGGTATGCTGCTATTGCAAGCATGATCCTAATAGATTTGATCATGGCAACTAGTGAGAAAGTTTCATCATAGTCAACTCCTTGTCTTTGACGATATCCTTTCGCCACCAACCTAGCTTTGTAGGTCTGAACGTTGCCATCTGCATCAGTCTTTCTTTTAAAGACCCATTTATTACCGATAGGAACTATTCCTTGCGGTTTAGGAACCAAGGTCCATACCTTGTTCTGATACATCGAATCCATTTCAGATTCCATGGCTTCAAGCCATCTTGAGGAGTCAACATCTTTGACCGCCTCCTCGTAGTTACTTGGATCATCATCCTCAACAGTTTGCTGATTCTCAATCACAAACCCGTACCTCTCAGGTGGATGGATGACCCTCGTAGATCTACGGAGTTGTGTGTTTACTTCTCCATTGGAGAACGTCGCCTGCGGAGCAGACTCGGGTTCCTCAATCTGTTCTTGTGGATCTTGCACTTCTTCAAGATCAGTCTTACTCCCACTGCCTCCTTGAGAGATCAAATCCTTCTCAAGGAACTCAGCATTCTTTGACACAAACACTTTGTGTTCTTCCATGGAGTAGAAGTAGTATCCCTTAGTACCTTTAGGATACCCCACAAATAGACATTTAGTACTCTTAGCACTAAGCTTGTCTGATGTCAACGCTTTGACATAAGCTGGCGATCCCCATACCCTGAGGTAACTCAGGTTGGGTCTCTTACCACTCCATATCTCATATGGTATGGTCTGAACAGATTTAGACGGTACCCTATTTAGAAGGTATGCCGCTGTGTCTAAGGCATATCCCCAAAACGATTTTGGAAGTTGAGTCTCACTCATCATAGACCTAACCATGTCTAACAAGGTCCTGTTTCTCTTTTCGGAGACACCGTTTTGGTGTGGTGTGTAAGGAGCGGTAAGTTGTGAGAGAATTCCATTTTCTCTCAGATAACCCTGAAACTCGTGGCTCAAATATTCACCACCACGATCTGATCGTAATGTCTTAATCATCTTGCCACGCTATTTCTCCACTTCATTCCTAAACTCTTTGAACTTTTCAAAAGCTTCAGATTTATATCTCATTAGGTATATATACCCAAATCTTGATTTGTCATCTGTAAAGGTAATGAAATAAGAATATCCACCTCTAGCCTCAATAGACATTGGGCCACATACATCAGTATGAATGAGTTCTAATAACTCACTAGCCCTATGACTCTCAAGCCCTTTGGGCTTTTGTCGAATCATTTTCCCAGCTAGACAAGATTCACACTGTCCATAGGATTCCAAATCCATGGAGTCCGGGTATCCATCTCTATGCATCCTAGACAATCTTGTTTCATTTATGTGCCCTAGTCTACAGTGCCAAAGATAAGATTGATTATCCGTCCTAGGTAGTTTCACATCTATATTGAGCACTTCATTTCCCATTTCCAACACATACAATCCATTTATTAAAGAAGCAGTACCATAAACCATATCATTTTTTTTCTGGTACAGAAACCATATCATTCAAAATGATAGAAAAAGTACCATCCCTAATACTGAAAGTATAACCATCTTGTTCTAAACAAGAAATTGAAATAATGTTTCTAGAAATATTCGGAACATAAAGACAATTATTCAAATGCAATAAAAGGCCCGTAGGCAAAATAAGGTCAGCATCTCCAACTGAATGAGCAGCAACTCTTGCTCCATTACCAACGCGGAGATCCACCTCGTTTCTATCCAATCTCCTTGGGCTCCTAAGTACCTGCAACATATTGAAGATATGAGAACCACATCCGGTATCCAATACCCATGAGGTTGGATTAGCATAAGAATAATTTATCTCAATCATGAAAATACCTGAGGCAGAAGCATCACCATGCTTCTTGTCCTTCACATTGTTCAGGTAGTCTGGACAATTCCTCTTCCAGTGGCCTTTCTTGCCACAATGGAAGCACTCAGCATCACCCTTGTCCTTAGGTGCCTTCTTACCCTTCTTCTTGCCCTTCTTCTTCTTGGATTTTCCTTTGGGCTTAAGAGGGTCACCTTTTGCAGGCTCCTTACCTTTTCCCTTGGCCTTGCTAGGCCCACCAATCAAAAGAGCTTGTGTCTTATCCTTCTTGATAGACACTTCAGCTGTTGTTAACATGCTTAACAACTCAGGCAAGCTCACTTGCATCCCATGCATATTGTAATTCATGATGAATTGACTGAAGGAAGGTGGAAGTGAGGTGAGGACTAAGTCATTACTTAGCTCGGCATCCATGATGAAGCCTAGGTTTCCTAGCTTCTCAATCAGCCCGATCATCTTGAGAACATGGCTGCCAACAGACATGCTCTCAGTCATCCTACAAGAGAACAATTCTCTTGAGGCCTCATACCTCTCATGCCTGCCTTTAATATCATACAACTCCTTGAGATGTACGATAATAGAGGGAGCATCCATATGCTCATGCTGCTTTTGCAGTTCAGGCGACATGGATGCCAACATGATGCATACTGCCATCACATTGTCATCCAAGTGATCTTGGTGGGTTACGAAATCAAATTCCGCAAACCCTTCTTCCCCTTCCCGTGGAGCTACGGGTATTACAGCATCTAAGACGTAGGCAATCTTTTCGGCCCTTAGAACTATTCTTAGGTTCCAATACCGGTCCATAAAATTTGAACCGGTCAGTTTATTCGTATCGAGTATTGAACGCAGTGACAGTGGATTAGTCATACTATAAGCTGAAAAGGATGTAAAGATAGTTTTAGTTAATATACGGTTATGTAGTTAAAAGCAAATTATTAAAGACTTGAAATAATTTGCCCCTCCCACTATTTTATCTAAGTCAATGACCCTTCCTTTTGACTTAGGGTTAATCTACTTTAGATTTTACCTTAGTGGGATTAAGAGTGCGATTATTTATTTGAGTGTCCGTCTGAGACCGCAAGATTAATTTAAATAATGGGTTGATCTTTATCAACAGTATCTCATACCCTCTCTTAACATTAGGTTGACAACTCTTTGTCACTTAGTGGTGCATCTCATGCAACCAACCTAGCACCATTACCCTAAGCACATAAGCCCGGCTGTGCCTGCAACTTATGTCTTAGTTAAGCATTAAACCAGCACCCTAAGTGTCTTACACTTCAAACACTACTCTAGCTCAACGAAATAGTGGGTCCCAACTGAGTTATGGAGCACCACTATGTAGAAGAGTTTTGAGTAGCATTGGTGGTGGGAGGTAATCATATGCTTAATTATTTATTCTTTTTAAGGGTTCCTTTTAGGGTTAATTAGGTCCCATCAAACGCATATTGTAAGTTATCATGCTAGTCGTTACCTATGTCAAACATCTATCGGTATATACTAGTCGCTATTGGACAAACATAATAACCATACAAAACGCGGTTTGCCCAATTCATGCATACTAGACGTTTTAATCATACATGCATATAAACAGTTTATATTGAGATAGCCATGGTGCTCGCGCTTTTGTCCTTTTTGCTTTTTTAAGCAACGGCCGCTTGTCGTCTATACGCCACTAGCCTATTTCTCTAATTACAAATAATCAAAGAAACTCCAAAACATCTTTGGAGGGACAAAATTACAAAATTTAAATTACAAATACACTTGTAAATTAAAGGGCGCGATTACACATTAATTTAAAATTCAAAAATTCAAATCCGGGCACCATAACCATCACCTTCCTGTTTGTACCTGAAAAGTTCAAAACTTGCAAACACAAACATTATATTATCACATAATATTTTCACATATATTTTGACATTTAACATTTAAACATCAAAATATCATCAAGATTCATAATCTTAAATTTCTCATTGGCCGAATTTAAAAAACAATTTTAATTCAAATTTTGTTAATTCTTTCTTAAAGAAAACAAAATTAAACCATGCATGTAGCCATAAACTCCTTCATGGCCGAATTATACAGGTGACTATATGATAAATTTTGTCACAAAATTTCATGCATATAGACATGACACAATTCATGGAGAAAATAAGAAATCATTCAAGGTACTCTTAGTACCCTCCATGGCCGAATCTACCCTTTCAAAAAGGGTGTTCCTTTTAAAACTTTCATAAAGAAAAAGAAACTAAACCATGATGCATAATGTTTTATGAACACAGAATCAAATTTACATGTTCATAAAAACAAAAACTTTAACACTTTAAAGGATTTGTGATTCAAAATCCATATGCAGAATTTAAACTTTAACCCTTTAAAGATTTTTGACCGTGAAAAACTCCTTTCACAAACAAGGTACCATCACCCGCCGATGGTAAAGCAACCGGGCTCTGATACCACTTGAAAGTAAACTGGCCTTTGAGGGCCGATGCATGTAAGGTGTAAAACAAAAATTTTACTGCGGAATATACATGCACACGTAGGTTCATGCTTTAAGACAACATGATGTTACCTTGTTTTTGGCCTGATCAGTCAGGGAGATCAGATGTCAGGCTTGAAGGGTTCAAACCCTCTAATGGTGATCCACACCACCGTTCATCAATGATGCAAGAACCCCTTCTTGAAAGCCACCAGATGAACACCACAGTGAGGCTTGCTATGCGCACAAGTGGTGAAGGTGGAGGCTATGTATTCTGTTTGGAAAGGTGTAGTGAACTACCCTACAGAATGGTGCATAGATGAAGGAGAGTTGGCTAGGTTTTCTTGACAAAACCCTAAGGTGAGGAAGCTGTATATATGCGCACACCTTGATGAGAGGAAGAGGGAATTTAATTCATTCAAAATGAAAACCAACTTTCAAAAACATTTGAAATTTGCGCATGGAACAGGGGAGGATAAGGTGGAGCTGTTGCAAAACCAATTTTGCCAACAACCTCCAATCTTATCCTCATGAAATTAAGTTCAAAATAATTTAATCTTAAATTCATAAACTATCATATAGTATACTTTTCATGCGCATAATTCAGCCCTAGAAGGGGTCCAAATATATTGAGTAGTTGCATTCAAAATTTGAATCAACTCACCCACTGATTCCCTCAACCACCAAATCTGAATGGAGCTTTGTTTTAAGTGATAAGATGACATCCTTATCACTCAAACTTGCACACCAAACAGCCCAAGGATGTGCTCCAAAGATGCTTCTTGATCCAAGGAATATGCTCCAATAAGATCCTGTCTTATCCTTTTGTTATGAAACAACTTTTCAAAGGCAATTCAAATTCGAATTCAAACACTTGAATTCAAATGTTCAAACATTCAAATTCAAAATTCAAAATTCAAAATTTCAAATTTCAAATTCAAAATTCGAATTTCAAAATTCAAATTCCAAATTCAAATTTCAAATTTCAAATTTCAAATTCAAAATTCGAATTTCAAAATTCAAATTCCAAATTCAAATTTCAAAATTCAAATTTCAAATTCAAAATTCGAAATTCAAATATTTGATTATTAATTTAACTAATTGAATTAATTAGTAATGGCTTGGACTATCCAAGCCCATTACTAAGCTCCATGCACCACCCACCCATTTAGGTGGGCTTCCAAATAGCTTCTTGGGCTAACAACCATTATTAGGCCCAATACCTTTAAATCTAGTCCATCATGACTACAAGGTGTTAGTGTGTGACCCATTAGGTCCAACATAGCTTCTGACATAACTGGGCTTGGGCCCAACAAGCCCACAACCCAATTAATGACAACACAGAGCACTAGCAATGCTTTGTTGCCCCAGAACTAGTCAGATTAATGACTTGATCATCCTATTGCACATATTTGGTTACCGTATGTATTTTCCTTCGTCTCGGTTATATTCCCATTAACCTAGGGTAAGGAAATGTATCAACCCCTGCGGTTTAGGGTAAGCTTTATTCGAAATAGGGAATCTTCAATTTACTGACTCTAAAGGCAGATCATCTTATGATCTCTTTTACTATGCATAGATTCCCGAGTCCCTGTAAATGTCATCCTGATTTCTCCGGTTTACAGAAAACCTAATCTCTCACAGAGATTTGACGAATTCCTTCAGCTTATTACCCTAGCCCTGTGCCCTTTAAGGACACGCCCAACAGTATACCTATGAGTCTCCATGTTTCAGGCAGACGAGGCATACAATCAAAACATGCCTTCAAGAACACAGTCTAGGTAATAACTTCTGGTCTAAGGAAAGACATACCCAAACATAAAGAGATTACTCTAATGACACTATCTGTGAGATTTGCTCATAGAGTCTCTTTTTTGGTCTGTTCAGTGCGAGCTATACTCTTATAGGTCCACCCACGACTTTAGCTAAGATATCTCCATATCTGCAGCTCATGAGGTCTTTACCTTGTATCCATATACAAGTAGATAAGTCGTACTAGTCTTTACTCGAGATCACTGATCCCCAAACTCAGTGTCTCTAGACTAGGAACATATAATTAGGAATAGACATGCAATATCCTTGAATCCTCATGATCGTGATCTCATCACAGATACTCAAGAGATACTGTTCTATTCCAAGGGGTTTATCCAGTTCGTTCATATAATATTAACAGTAATATCGAGACACAATATGAAACTGAATAAATAGTGCTTTCATTTATTTGCGACAAACAAAGTTCTACATCTAGTGTCCTTTATTTAATCAAAAGATTGTCTCTAGGACACCCATATCCTAACAATTTCTGGCCTGGTTATTGTAGCATACTGTAAGGCCCCCACAACGGATCTGTATAGGTGAGGATCTTCAAAGAGGTTACTGTCTATTTTGGACAACTTGCAACTAGAGGGCATGGGGGTTGAGATGGGCATAGCTTCACACATATTAACTCGAGAAATCAGATCCCTGATGTATTTAGATTGATTGAGAGAAAGAGAGTCAGAAGAATACCTCTTAACTTCATTGCCAAGGAAGTAGTCTAATTCTCCTAGATCCTTTAGAGCAAAAGTGGAGTTGAGTTGAGCAATGAGATGTTGAATGAAGGCAAAATTGTTCCCTGTGATAATTATATCATCCATATAGACACCAGTGACTTGTCTTCGGATTCAAAGCCAAGAGGTTTAATCATATATACTTCTTCTTCAAGATCACCATTTTGAAACGCATTGTTAACATCCAATTGTCTTAGGGGCCAACCATATGTGAGAGCAATAGAAAGAACAGCTCTGACTGTAACTGGCTTGATAACAGGGGAGAAAGTCTCATTGTAGTCAAAACCTGGTCTTTGATGGAACCCCTTTGCCACAAGTCTAGCCTTGTATTTGTTCACACTGCCATCAGTATTTTCTTTAACATCGAATACCCATTTACAACCAATAGCTTTCCTACCATGAGGTAAAGGAACCAGAGACCAAGTGTTATTATGTTGTAATGCAGAATATTCCATTTTCATTGCTTGGTGCCAGCATTAGCTAGCTAGGGCCTGTTTAACAGATGTGTGTTCATGGTAAGTAAGCAAGGCAATATTTCTGGCCAAAGTTTTTGACCTAATGTTGATGGAGTGGCCAGATGAAGAAGGCTGAGTGAATCAGAAGGTATATACTCAGAATGTGACGTATCAGGGGTAGAAGATAAGCTGGACTCAGCAACACTACTATGAGATTGACTTTGAGGAGGAAAAATTGGACTGACAGGGATAGGACATTCAGTATGGGAAGACTTATGTGTAGGCAGAATAGGTGAAGTAGAAGCTATGAAGCACTGATACTTCAAAACCTCTGACGTGTCGTGTCCGACACTCTCGGACACTCCGACACTCCCCGACACTCCAACAAGCGTTATAGAAATTCAAAAAAAGGTTTAAAGATTGCGTTGTGTTGAATTTTTAGTTCCAACTGTTAGATTGGTTGGATTACGATTAGTATTTTATTGAGTTTAATATAAATATTCGTGAAATCTTATGTTTCTTTGTAAAATTTATAAATATATAAGTTTAGACTCATTTTTCTGTTAAATTATTGAATATCAAATATAATATACACTACATAAATTAAAAATATTATTTAATATCAAAACGTGTCCTAGCGTGTCGAAATCTAACATTTTTTAGAATTAACGTGTCGGAGTGTCGTGTCGTATCGTGTCACGTGTCCCGTGTCGGTATCGGTGCTACATAGAGTAGAAGGACGTGAAGTTGATCGAAATTCCAATTTGTGTTTGTTGTAGGGTCGAAGGAAAGGAAAACATGCACAACCAAAAATTTTAAGAAACTTGTAATCAGGTTGTTGATTTAATAATCTGGTGTATGGCATCTCAAAATTAATGGCAGATGAGGGGAGTCTATTTATGAGATAACTGGCTGAAGTAAAGGCATAATCCAAATATTTCATTGGAAGATAGGAGTGGGCTAGAAGAGCTAAAACAGTTTCCACAATGTGACGATGTTTTCTCTCAACTACACCATTTTAATGAGAGGTGTGAGGACAAGTAACTCTATGGGTTATTCCACTCATTTGAAGAAACTGAGTAAAAGCTCTAAACTCACCACCCCAATCAATTTGTAAGGCTTTTAGAGGTAGTTGGAATTGGTTAGTTATCATGGCATGGAACTGTTTGAAGACTGTTATTGCATATGGTTTTTGCTTTAATGGATAGAGCCATGTGTATCTGGTATAGGCATCTACAAATGAGATGTAATAGTTATTACCAAGGGTTGATTTTAGGGGTGAAGATCCCCATAGGTCACTGTGTACAAGAGCAAATGGTTCCTTATAATCAGTATTGGAAGGTATGGAATGCAATCTATGAGCTTTGGCACAACAGCAAGGGGCACAAAATTCTGCCATTTTATTATTGAGATATATATTACAAGACTTAAGGACACTCTTGAGAGAATCTAAGTGTGGGTGCCTAAGACGGCAGTGCCACAAGGTGCATAGAGAGTTTCTTACAAAGTTAGAAGATGTATTGCTACTATCAACTACATCAATTACAGATTTGGAGTATTGAATACTGGAATTAACAGGCCTACTAGAAAAATTGACAGACTTGGAGCAAGGTTTATTTGCAACTGAAGCAGTGTCCTTAGCAAACTTGAGATCTGGAAAATGGTACAAACCGTCTTCACCAACAGTACCTTGAAGTAGAATTTTATGAGTATCCTGACATTTCAAAAGACGGATATTAGAATGGAATTCAAAGAAAAATGAGTTGTCTTTGGCAAATTTACTAACATTGATGAGATTTTTAGTGATTGAGGGAACTAAAAGTAAGTGTTTAAGATGTAGACAGGTACTATTATCAAAAGGAGATACAAAGGAAGAAGATCTAATTGCTGTTATAGGCAAACCTTGGCCATTTCCAATCAAAAAGTGGTCAGTACCACTAAGCTGATGTCCTTGTGTAATATTCTGAGAAACTCCGATCACATGGCTCGAAGCACCTAAATCAGGTAGCCACTCAAGAAGTGGTGCTGAGTTGAAGAGGATGGTGCTGCCAAATAAGCTTGTGCTCGTGTTTAAGCTTGTGCTTCTGGCCTATTGTACAGGAAAGGCCTGACATTCTGAGATTGTTGATGAACAAAGAATTGTGGATAAGAGGTGTTTTGTGGTGGAGGCAGGTTTGGAATGAAGTTCTCTTCAAACCTGTGCCAGCAATCACGTACATTGTGACCAAACCTGTCACACAGTTGACAATGAATGTTTGTTCTATTTCCACGTCCAAATCTTCCTCCACCCTCTATTTAACCATTAGAAGTGTGACAACGTTTGGCAACTTGATGATCTGTTCGATTCTGCTTTATGTTCTCAGAAACGTACTCTTCTTCTTCTTCTGTTTCAACATTCTGAGAAACCTTATTACGTTGTGTGAGATTCACATATGCTCCCTCAGCTAGCAGTTGTTCATTCTGTTTGAGTAGGAGCTATTCATGAGCCATGAGTTCTACTCCAAGATCTGCTACTAAATAAGTTCTGTCTCGACCGTGTATCATCATTACAAAGAAATTGTATTCAGAAGACAATCTTTCAAGTATAGTTTCAGTATTTTCCTCCACAGATACTAGACTTCCAATCGATTTGAGAGTGTCAAAAATTGTTTTGATTCGAGCGAGGTACTCTTTGGCTGTTTTCGTTCCTTTCTTCATCGTTTTCAGCTCATATCTGAGTTGTCTGGCTCGCGATTTCATAACGCTATGAAATAATTTGTGTATGTTCTCCCAAGCTTCGAGTGAATGCTTGACTGGAAGGATGTCATTGACTACTTGTTCGGAGATTGTTGATAACAACCAGGTCAGAAGCATTTCATATTGAGTTAACCACTCTGTATATTCTGAAGATGAGATGTTGTCTTCACGATCATGTTCTGAATTGAACTTCAAAGGGATCTTAGGGTTCACCAAGAAACGCTGCAACTGGTGTGATGTTATAATCGGTTCGATGATCTGGTTCCAGAAGAGATAGTTGTCTTCTGTGAGCTTTGCTGAGATCGTGAAACTGAAGAGTGTGGATGGATCCTTAGTCTCCATTGTAGATCTGGAAGTTGATTTCTCTAGTTGAGTCTCCATTGAAGAGCTTTGTTGAAAACCAAGGGTAGATTCAGTTCATTAGTGTATTGGGTTCATTAGTGTATGAAAACCAAGGGTAGATTCAGTTCATTAGTGTATTGGGTAATCCGAATGAACTTAATCATTTCTAATAGTATTATTCTTGTATTTATAGATGTTCTATTAGCAGTTATTATCAATGAATATGGAGTAGTTATTGAAGTGGTAGATAATTAATGGTGGCAGTTGTATAAATTGTGGTTTTAGCAATACAGAGTTGGAAGGATTGTGGGTTTAAACCCATCTACAATAAATCTATCATTTAAAGGCGGTTCAATTTTACCATCAAAGGCGGTTCAATTTTACCATCAAAGGCGGTTATCTTTGTTACACCGACACCGACACGGAACACGAGATACGACACGACACGATACTCCGATACGTTAATTCTAAAAAATGTTAAATTTCGACACGTTAGGACACGTTTTGATATTATATAATATTTTTAATTTATGTAGTGTATATCATATTTAGTATTCAAGAATTTAATAAAAAAATAAAGATAAACTTATAACACCCATCAATTTCACAAAGAAATATAAGATATCCCAAATGTTTATATTAAACTCAATAAAGTCGTAATCGTAATTTAACGAATCTAATAGTTGGAACTCAAAATGCAATGCAATGTGCAAATCCATCAGGAACATCAGTAATTTCAACCTGCAAGAAGACACACGTTACTAAAAAAATTCCAAATCCATTTTTTCTAATTGGCTGCTACCACAAGAATACATCAGGTCAAATTTTGAACTCCATAATTTATCTAACACCTTAGTTCCTGAAAAGTAGAAATTATGCAGATACAAAGGTGATTGACTGCCAAGGGCTAACCAATTTCCAAACAACAATACATAAGAAATGAACTGGTTCATAATCAATCACTTTACATGTCAACAATAAATATGACTGCTTACTCACAGGATAAAGGGTGTGTTTCTCCCTCTGATTAATAGGATGTTGTTCTCTCTCTCTTCACGCTTTAGTTCTGCTTCGTAACACCTAAGAGAACATAAATATAATGTTATCAATATACTAAATATCTTTAAATATAGGAGAAAAAAGTAAAATAGAGTGTGTTTGTGTGACAAGCAATGTTGATTGGTTGATTTTGTGTTTGTCACGCTTTATCAATATACTAAATATCTTCTAATGGCATGAGGGTGCATGTAAGAGATGTAATATAAAACCATTCTTCACTAACAACTAAAGCTTTTAAGAAAGTTGATGCATGAGAAAGATAATTTCTACCATAGGTTATAATTAAAGCAATAGTGTGATAATATATTAAGGATTTCTCAAATTCCCATCATTAAATCAAACTTAATGTTGATCAACATTAATATCAGCCTTCGAGTGGACAGAGAAAATTACACAGCAATTCAGGACTCCTTTCTCTCTTTTGTTGGAGAAGACACAATTTAGATAAAGTGAGATTTTTTTGTAATAAAAAGATAAAAGTGTGATAATATATTTTTAACACATTTCGATTGACATATTTCATGACGATACAAGAAGATTGAAGAATCCTTACTTGTCACAAATCTGAAAATTCTTGCACCGGTTGCAAACCCAACGGTTGCCAGACACCATTAGAATACAACAATGAGTGCATGCATGCTGTAAATGAACCAAGATAAAACCTTCCTTTGGGGAAATGGTTTCACCGAGCTGGAGAAAGATCAAGAGGCTTGTAATAAGAAAACTATTATTTCCACATAAGAAAACCCTATTAAATGCAATTAATCAAGAAGTCATTACTGTTTGAAGATCTAGTTATATAACACCCAAAAAAAATTTAAAGCATGATTGGAAAGGTACTTCATTTACCCAAAAGAACAATAACATTATCTAATGAAGATCTAAAATGTAAACTACCTTCTGCATTAGGAGCATGTCTTTTGAGGCATTTCCAGAAAGATCTGACTGACCAGATGCTTTTAAAGCCCTTTTTGTTATAGCCTTTCTAGTTGTTCCTTTCTTATTTTGTTTTCTTCCATCTTCCTCTTGGCGAAGCTGATAAATCAAATCCTCTGCAACCCCAGGCCTGTGGTCACCATCAAAATATGGGAGCCTTGCAGCTGTAACCTTAGCCCTGCATTCACCAGAAGATTCAAAGAAATGGTCGTATAAGTTGGTGTGATCGGCCACAATATTTTCCTTGGTAGCTTTTCTTAACATGGACAGGTACCTGAAGAAAAATGTTTACAACAAAAACTAGAGTTAGAGATGACTAAACCTTGCATTTTATTTTGTACATGTGAAACAATGAGGCAACTTTTTCTTTCTCTTTTTGTTTATCGCGAGACGTATACTTACCACTCCCTAAGCTTATCAGGTTGTGGAGTTTTCTGAATTTCTGGATGACAATATAAAATATAATCGTCACCCTTTAATGGAGGACATGCCCATATATAGCAGCTTGTAAATCCGCGTTTCTTGCAGTACTCAAGGTATCCAATCTAAAAAGAAACAAATTATAATGAAAATTACTCAAATATTTTATAGAATAGAAATTACATGAAGAAAATAAGTCGGAATTTGAATATCTCCAAGAAAGGGTTCCAAAAGGACATATAGACATTAGACAAGCAAGAAATTAGAAAAAAGGTTACCAGAATCTCATGGTAAACAAATGTCCGAAGAGGCTCTCCAGTCACTGTTTTAACCTCAGGCCTAAAATACTTGACAGAGTCCAGATATGAAAGATAAACCCGACGTTGGTTAGGAAATTGGCATTCACATCCAAATTCATGAACATACATGGCAAAGAGGCATACTTCTACACCTTCAATCTTCTGAAACAACAAAATTACATGGAATAGAAATCCAAGGTTATCAGAATTCATGATGAATAATAATTATTCAATTACTATCGGAACTATTAAAGCAACCTTCCCATTACCTTTGATTTATATGGGAATTCTGTTGGGTAATTTTCTTCCTGAAAAATCTCCAAAAACCGTTGTTTAACTTCTAACTTCTTGTCAACAGATGACACAACTCTTACAACAAGTGCTTCAGCTCCAGGCACCTGGTAACATTAATTAAAAATGGTTATATATAGCCAGCATAAACAAAATGCCACCATAATGGAATTACTGGTCCACAGGAAACCAGCTAGGAGTGTCAATCTCCAATTAAAAAAATGCCACCAAGATAAAAAAACACACACACACACACACACACACAAATAGCAAGAATATATTAACATTAACATCAACATTTCATTTATCTCAAACAGAAACAAGAATTTGTAAAAGGGTAAATTTGAATGATGAAATTATAAATTGAATCAAATAAACTTCTTCTAAAGCATACCACTGATATAAGAAACATCATGATTACAATAATTACCTAGTATCCATTACTTAGTCACAATTTAACTAGCATGTCAAAAAAAATCAATGCTACACAAGCTACATGCAACAGCGCAAGGAAAAAGAGGCAACAAGTGACATCACTTCATCAAAATATCAACATCAATTGGGGTCACCGATGAACCTAAATAGGAAGCAAGAAAAGTTTGAGGGAAAAGAAAAATAAATGACAGAAAATCAAGAATGTATTTTGATTCTAGGGATTCTTCGTAAAGCATCATATCTTTAAGTTCTAACTAATAGATGATGATAACCTAAGCATCATTTCCAACCACGAACCAAGAAAAGCTTTGAATGGTTTTATTCCATGTCAAGTATCAACTTTCCTAAAAGCTTAAGCCATTATGTGGAAGAAGCTCATAAAAGGTTTTATATGTAACAATAACAATCTCTACGTAGACAATATAAATTTAAAAAGCTATAGCAAGTACCAATAAGGAGATGAATTACCTCATCATAACTTTTCCCTTGAAGCGTGGCCCTTTCTAGTCTTTCTTGCTTTAGTCGCCGAAATAATCGTTGCTCTATGTGGTCACTGAGAGTTGTTCTCGGTAAATCCTTGGCTCCAAGAACAGCATTTTGGGGTAAGGGCTTGCGCTCACCTTTTTCTACTTCTTGGATATAGCAGTTAGGGCAAGTGTATTCAGCTTGTCCACCATCATTTCTTCGACCATTAAATAAGGCACATATTTCATGTTGCCAAGCGTCGCATTTATCACATTGAACCCACTGCATACAACAATAGATGGTTCAACATCAACATCAACAATATCTTTATCCCAAACTAGTCGGGGTCGAAGACAACAATAGATGGTCATTAAAACAAATAAACCGTCAATTAAATGAACAAAATAAGACATATGGTACGTACCGATTCATCCGTTTCCTCATCATTTTTCTTCTTTTCCATCCTTAACTTAGGAAAGGGGGGAGTCCCTTCAACAACAATGGTGTCTCTATGAGGAGGCCGATTATAGCATGAAGTACAAAAATAATGCCGGGTATCCCCAGTACCCATGGTATAATACATATTATTTTTTTTAATGACAGAATGACATTTTGTGCAATAAATAGGTGGTGGTTCAAAAGTAAGCTTCTCCACAACACACAATTGACAGGAGTTCTCACTCATTGAATGCTTCATTGTTTGATTCTTCTTTGCTTTTGATTTGCTCTATCACAATAAAATAGATGCATCATGGTAAAATGAGGATATTAGAGATAATTAGACAAATATAAGGCATGCGATACAACAACTGAATCTAACATAGTATTGTTAAATAATGGGATGAAAAGGCTTTTCAAAGTGTACGCCACAGCCACCAAACAGACTCGGTAAATCCTTGAACATTTAGAAGAAAAATAGAATGGTTGAATTTATAGTTTTGGTTTGTTTCATAAATTGTACAATCTGAGGAGAAAAGATTCAAATGCTGAAACAAATAATAAACATATTATATGCACAAAATATCAATAGACTAGATTGAAAAAAATTGCACAAGAATAAACAAAAAAACTTACTTGGCCAACCCATTGCTTGAGGCTAGTTATATGTTCCCTGACTTGGTCGGGAGTAAATAGTTCAGTTAATGAGACCCCTTTTATTTTTGGTTTATCAGATTTGGTTCCAGCTGCATTTTCAAACGGCTGGATCACATTTTTTTGCTTAACTTGTCCATTTTCTTGCTCTGTTTTAATATTTTCTGGCCAAGCTATATTCTCAGGCTCATCCATTTCCATTCCATAGGTGACAGGCTCACCAGCAACAGGCCCAGGCCCTTGCCCTTGCCCTTTATCATCTGCAACAATATCTTCATCCATTTGTTGAACTTGTTCTACCTTAGGGGAGGGTGGTGCAGGTCTTCCCAAGTTTCAACCAAGTCACCCATTGTACATGGATAAGCTTGGCACTGATCAGTAGTATCCTTGGAAGACGGTGGGTGAAGCAGGTCTTCCGAAGTTGGAGGAATAGATGAAGTAGAATTGTGACAATATTTCATACGTTTTTGCGGAGGAGGAGGGTGCAGGTCTTCCCAAGTTGATTCATAATTTGCCGAATCTGCCGCTTACGATAGTTTCTTACAGTAACACAAACAGGACAAGATGGATCCTTGCATTTTATGAAATAATGAAGCAATTTCCTGGTTTGACGACACCGAGGATATGTACACTGATGTAGCAGCAGAGTGCATTTATCTACGTGATTACATAACTCTTTTGCAATAGAACAATGGTGGCGTTCCAGGCATTGCCCTTTTGGGGCAGAACACCGTCGAGCATGAAGTAAGAATAAAAGCCACCTCTGTTGATTCCTGTATGACGAGTCTAGTTGCTCAGCTGGGCCTCTAGAAGCAGCTTCGTCTTGCACCGCCGCTATTCTTCTTTTTCTTTGATAAAAATCCATGTGAAGATGCTGCTCATGCTCATGTGACTTATTCCCAGGACTGCTCATGTATGTGATCAACGAACTATAACAGAAAGAAAAAAAGTAAGGAAAAGGAGAAGAAATAATAACAAAAACACGGACGGAATGAAAAGAATGATAATTAATCAAGAAATAGGATTATGCTTATGCGTACGTATAATTATATATAAAGGGTTTCGTTTCCTATTTATTAAAAAATTCAAAAAAAGGGTTTCGTTTCCTATTTATTAAAAAATTCAAAAAAACAAGGTTTCGTTTCAAATCGGAATTAATTACCGCTAATTTCATGGATTCATTAATGAATTAATTTAAGGGTTTTATGATTATCATTTATTACCCCATGAATACAGTTAAATATAATAAATTTCAAATAAAACTAATTTATTACTCCCATCAAATAAAATTCATATAGAACTAATCTATTAGGATAGACCCAACAATTTCCATAAAAAACTAAGCCTACGATCGGATCGCCTGGGGATTAAAATTACTCTTCGAAGATCAAATAAAATTAACGAACTATAACAGAAGAAAAG
>JAVKPL010014185.1:0-82062 GCA_032173675.1 Gastrolobium villosum
AAAACAATGAAATAATAAGTTTCTGTAAAATTATTACAAAATGGAATTACTTGTGTTTCCTCAAATCATAAGTTTTGGGTAAAAGTAAATTTACCATTATTAAAATAGGGGAATGATATTGTAACAACTAATTAGTGTTACTACCAATCAATTTCACCGTTAGATCGATTATATTGATCCAGCAGCTATATTTATTTTCATTTTTATATGGTTATAATTCCCCTATATTTAATACTTTATATTTATTTTCACTTTTGTATGGTTATAATTTCCTATATTTAATGCTTTCACATTTAATATAGTAAATCATAACCATACAAAGATGAAAATAAATGTAATAATTAGATTAACATAATCGATCTAACGGTGAAATTGATTGGTAATAACAGTAATTAGTTGTTACAATATCCTTTTTTCCAGATATTCTTTATTTCTTTTCAATTAATAAAAATATTCAAATTCAAATTTTTAAAGATATTTAAAAAAAAAAATCTCAAATTACATAAAGTATCATAATTTGTAAGTGATTAATAAGTGGTATATGCCAATTAATATACATGAAAAAAATTATTTAAATTCAAAATATGAAGAAAATTATGTCAGATATAAAATTATAATATCGGTCAATATTTTTTATTTAATATATTAGGAAATATATTAAAATATGCAAATATTATATTTGATTATAATAAACCTCCTTCATTAAATTAGAATATTGATATATTTATTTATTTGAATATTCCCAAATCTATGAATAATTTTAAAATAAAATTAATTTTAGTTTAAATATTATCTATATATATCATAATATTTTATTTTTTTTATATTCACAAAATCTTGCAATAACAGTTGAGATTGTGGTAATATATGTACGTAACATAAATCTTGCAATAAACAGAAAAAGTATGGATATATACTCATAATTATTTTTTTTAATAATTTACTTACCAAAGTATCCCAAAGAAAAGGTATGTATCACCCTTAAACTAAGTCCAACTATAACATCCTCTATAACTAACTACTATAGAGAATATCATGTTATTTCTTGAACAATATTTTTACCTATAATTACAATAAAATAGAGAAACATAAATTTTATACATCAACAGGTAAAGCAAACATTCTTCATTACTTTGTACATGGATTTTAGTCAGTATATAGTTTTTTCATTCTAAATACTTTACTTTAAAATCTACGTCCTAGATATTTTACATCATTTTGATACATATATTACATTCTAAGTACTTAAAACTACAAATTTGTACATTGCTTCAGCTTCATCTAATATAAAGTCTTCATTCTATCTTGTTAAAACACGACAACCACTTCTTAATTTTCTAATATGATATAAAACTCAAGCGATCTTCATAGAAATAGATGGATATACTTCATCCTTCACCTGTGAAACACAAATTAGGCATGAGTAGGGATGAAAGTGGGCCGGGTTTGGTCAAGTTTTGTCTTGAAAAGCCCAAGTCTATTCCAAAAAAATTTAATTTAGCCTGGCCCAACCCTGGTATAAGTCTAATTGTTAGACTGGCTTATTCTTTTTATAAAAAAAATAAATGGCATCGCCTAACCCATTAGCCTTTTAATTTTTACCTTCAAAGCAGAATCATGAATCAACTTTACAAAATACTCAAATTCTGTTGCTAAACCAAAAATATAATCTCAACGTCCAAATAGAATCATCAATCACAACAAAACTTATACAATCTGCATTTAAGTCACTTTCAAAAGCAAATTGGTCAAACTAAATAACATATATTTTATCAAATCCAACAAATAAATCCATACTATGTAAATTAAAATACCTACATGAATCCAACAAACACACTATGATGCTTGTAGTAAGTGTAACCTCTTCTGAAAACCTTTTAATATATTCATATACACAATCTAACATGTTGAGATCTTAGTTCCTCCTACATAAGAAATAAAGTCATATTTCTTTTAAAATATGATCGAATATAATTAAGTTATAAATAATTGTAATTATTTAAATTTATATCTTTTATTTTTTCTTCAAGACATACTTATTCTATTTTATTTTATTTAAAATAAATAGTACAACATAGGCCAGCCTATAGGCTTATAGACCAGACCTTGTGAAAGTAGGCCTACGATTTTTTTTATTAAATAAGTTTTTCTCAAGGCTCAAGCTCGGCCTATTTTACAAAATATACTAGGTCGGGTTTGGCTTGACGTATGCCCCTATAGGCCGACTCGGTCCAGTTTCATCCCTAGGCATGATGCTTCTTTGGAAAGATTAGCATAAAACAAACATACGTGGAGAAAATCTTTGTAATATTGAAGTTTTCTAACTATAACCATTTGAGTCGTAATAATGGAAAATATTATTCTCTCTTCAGTTCATAATGATGAAGTAATAATAGGAATAATAACAAGATTCAATTTGATAAGTTTTCCTTATGATGTGCAATGCTTTCATTGGTGAGATGCATTAAATCTTGGTGCAATCAAAAGAGTATCATTTGGGGTTTAGGATTAAAAATAAATAATATTTTAAAATTTTTACTTTTATCTTATATCATGAATTTTATTAAAATATATTTTATTTTTAATCCTAAATTTCAAAATTATATCATTTTGAGATCATAAGAGATAATTTTATCTTCTATCATAAGAGAAACATTAATCTCATTCATTAAATATATTTATTTTGTGAAAATGTAACTCAATTTAGTTAAATTACTGTTTTAAAATAAACTAATCTTATAAAGTTATACTTATTTTAAAATAAAGGGAGTATATATCTACTTAGAACTACTTTCTTGTTTAAAATAATTATCACTTTAAGGATTTTAATTCATTTCAAATTATTTGTTATTTTATAAACCTAAGAGGACATTAATTTTTTTTAAAATTAATTTTTAATTTTTTGATGCTTCTATTATTAAAATAAAAGATAATACAATGAAAAACTTATATTTCTATTTTTAACATCCTTGGAAGTCAGACATACGTGGTCTTGCTATGGACCAGTGTGCATCAGTATCTTTTTTTTTTCCCATGTCTCTTCAAATTGGGATGTGGAAATTTACTTTTTTAAGAAGACAAAATACGAAATCACTATTTTTCATGGAAATTATGAAAAAGTATGGCAGCTAACCTTGGAGTGTAATGCAACGGTCAAAGGAGCAAAGTATCTACTGTTGAATTCTATATTGAACTTGGGCCACTAGCAGTGTGCGTTATAAGTTTTTTTTTTGCTTTTCTAAATAATGAAATAAAGTTATCTTGTAATTTCAATATAACCTAATTTTAGAATTTAGAAAAATAATATAAAGTATTTTAATAAAATTTATGATATAAGAGAAAATTAAAATTTTCAAAATATCATGTATTTTTATTTTAACTCTCAAAAAACATTATTTTAAAATTACTAAATATGATTTTATACTCTTGGAACACTTTTCAAGACTGGAGTACTGATTATGATGCATGCCTGACAACTCCCATTTCTATTTATTCACATTTGTATTTATGGAAGGTGACCCTCTGATATTTTAGTGGTTAGATTCTCAGCAACACAGTAGTGCCATTATACCGTGAGTTTTACATTTTTTTAATTAACATGACATAAAATTTTTTTCTATACACATAATATTTTGTGCGGCTAAACTCTTTGAAGCAAAAAAAAAAAAACAAAAAAAATTAAGACATATAAAATGAATTTCTATAACATTACACAATCATTTTTTCTACGAAATATAACTCTTATAAAACTCTTTTACTATATACCCTGTTGACCCTCCCTGCCATCTCATTTTTTGAAATTAATAACCGCCCTTCAACAAATAGTAATGAACCAACTACTTAGTTGAGCCCATACTTTCTCGGGAAGCTTCCCAACCCATAATGACTCTATGAATTTGGAAATTTCCATTCTCATTGAAGATGAAAGAAGGCATGACAGGTCCTCAACAAGTTTTGTCTTTGAAATTATTCAATTGTGCATAAGGATAAAGTTCCAAGTCAATTAAAAATGAATCAAATGAGAATAATATAAATACAAAAAAACTCATAAATTTATCATATTAATGTTTTGGATTTTGTAAAAAGTTTTCGGTTCTTCCGAAATCCCTAATAAATTTGGCCTTTCAGGAAGAAAATGAGAGGATTTTATTGAATAAAGCAATAAAAAAGATAATCCCCATCAAGGTTCTCTATCTCTCTTTCTCACCGGGTTTTTCGTTTTCGTTTATGTTCGTTTGCTCGGTTTCTCATTGCTCTTCCTAGTAAATCCTTAAGCAGCTTTCGATGAAAGTAAAACACAATGGTTGAGTGGGTGGATCCTGTCAGTGGGTAGATAATATCTTCGAGTAGACAGATACCAAGTATAAACACTATCATCAATATCATTCAAGTCATGTGAAGAATTATTTAGGTGGTTCTTAAATAGTTTTACAATTTCGAAGTGGCCATGAGATTTTTCACATAAAATCTTATAGAGAAGCTAATGAACAAAGTCAGCTTGCCTATTAAACCAACATTGAGTGTGTGTAAAGAACCAATTCAACCCAAAAGTTTAAGTTATTGGGTGAGACTACATTAATGGTTTTATATATCTCAACACGTCGCCTCACCCGGGACACGAGGCTCTGATACCATGTAAAGAACCAATTCAACCCAAAAGCTTAAGCTGTTGGGTGAGGTTACATTAATGGTTTTATATATCTCAACAGAGAGTGCATAACGAGGTTTCAATACCTCTTTGATGAGATCGCTTAATGCAGAGACCCCAAGGCAACCTATAGCGGTGGATACCATGTATGACTTTTTCTCTTTCAGACATCGACACATATCTAACACAATCTGAAAAAACACATAATTTGTTAGAAATCCAACTAAGTGGATGAGAAGGCCGCCAAAAGTTTGTTAAAGGAAAAAAAAATTATGCCCACGTTCAATTCAATTAAAGGTTAAGGATTGTATATAGGTTAGAATAACAAAAGAGCAGTAAACAGTGCTCCATCTTATAACTTGTTATTTTAAGAAAAGGAAGAAGAAGAAGAAGAAAATAGAGTTGAAAGCGTTCTGCAGATAATACTGATAACTTTTATTGAATAACTCGTTAAATAGAGTTAAAATCTAACTGAACAAATCAGATATCTCCTTATTTGTAGCATGACTAATAACATCCTAATCTTAAAAAGTAGAATCAGCAACATATCAAATTTTAAATACTAAAACAGAAAAAACAAACTCCTATAAAGTCTAGATAAAACATCCCACTTTGCAGCTTTTGTTGGCATACTTTCAACAAATCTCCTCCTTGCCTTAATAGCTGCAAACACTTAGTTTAAATCTCAAAGCTTCAATCTGGCTTTTGGGAGAGCTTTTGTTAAAATATCTGCACTTTGATCTTCAGATATTTGCAATACAGTAGCTTGACTTCATCTTCTTTCTGCACTTCTCTTAAGAAAAAACAACTTGATCTTAAAATACTTAGTCTTTCCATGAAAAACATGATTATTTGAAATTGAGATAGCGGCTTGATTATCAACAAAGATCTGTGTTGGCCATTTTGCTCCATATGTAAATCAGCAAGTACATTTCTCAGCCAAATAGTTTGATTCACAGCCACAGTGGCTACCACATATTCTGCCTCTGCAGTGCTTTGAGTTACAACATCTTGTTTTTTTGAACACCATGAGAAGACTCCTGATCCAAAACTGAAACAATAACCAGTTGTGCTTCTCATGTCATCAATTGAGCCTCCCCAATCACTATCAGAATATCCAAGAAGCTTAAAATTCTGAAAGTGACAATACTTAACACCATAATCTATAGTGCCCTTAATATATCTCACAATCCTTTTGGCAGCTTGAAAATGCACTTCACTAGCACAATGCATGAACCTTGAAAGTATACTGACTGCAAATACAATGTCAGGCCTGGTTACAGTAAGGTACATTAAGCAACCAATTAGACTTCTGTAATGATGTTCATCAACTTTATCAGCTCCATCATCCTCGTTAAATCTCTCATTGTGGTCCATTGGAGTAGAAGTGCTTTTGCAGTCCTCCATATGAACTCGAGGATATCATGGGGGTCTTCATAATCTTCCCCACCAAATGGATTTTGAGACATTGTTGGTAGGATATACTCCTTGCATAGTGGATTTTGAGATAGCGCTTGCACGATTTTGTGACACAAGCTTTTAGGTTGCAGATTGGATTTATGGTATCCCAATGGGAAAGTGGTTGCGTGCACATGACATTGAGGGACGAAGATATAGGCATATGACAACAAACTTGTCAGAGTCCGTAAATAAGGTGTTAAAAGGGGCAAGTGTAACGCCTCAGCTCCTCGTGCGCAACTGGACCCCAATGGGCATATAATCTATCCACATATTAAATACGTAGGTCGCCACCAAATATGTTTGTGCCCGCAACTGGGGCACCCCCAAAAACCTGCTGACACATGGTGGTCCAATCCAAAGCGGTGTGTCCGGTAACTACCTTCCCGTCAGTAGGCAAACCAAGTATACCAGCCACGTCCTGTAATGTGATGGTCATCTCTCCCCGCGTCATATGAAACGTTTGTGTCTCTGGTCTCCACCTCTCGACCAAAGCACTGATAAGGGCAATATCCATATGAAAGACAAACAACAATTGGCAATTCATATGTAACCACTTCAATAATTTATACAAATTACTGTAACCATAATTTGTTTCATTACTTTATAAATTACATACCTGAATATGACTAATACGTGCCACGTGTATGAAACCAGCTTGTGTGAGATAGTCAGCCACGATGTCTAGAATATCATCATGACGGGGTCCAATCTATAGTTTCCTGCGTCGAGTCTTTAACCCCCTAACTTTATCCTCATTCCACACAATTTATGAAATATGGGTGCGCTGTGTCCTCTTTCGAAGTACCTCCCACCTATATGGTCCAGGAAGTACATGCGTACAAGGATCAGAAGGCTCAGCCTCACCATCGGATGCAGACCGTGACAACTCAGATGAAGACGAATCAGCCATAACAGAATACTATTACAAATGAACAAATTAAACACAAATAAGAATATTAGATTATATTAAATCAAATTAAATTGAATTGAGTTGCATTTAATAGAATTGAATTAAGTGACATTAATTTAAATTAATGTTAATAAAACTAAATTAAATCACATTACATTATTCTAAATTATATTACATTATATTTAAATAAATAAAATAAAATAAAATTAATATTGCCTACTCTAATATTTTTATAAAAACTTTAATTACAAATGTATTAGTTATTTGCAAGAATTATATGTTCATATATATCATTCCTATATAATTATGTTGTGTCTCTAAACCCTAAACCTTATTACCAGCATATACCAATTTACAAGTCACAAACTAATTTCTAAGTCCTTAACTAATTCCTAAGTCACTAACCATTCTCTAACCTTGGTCACTAATAATTTTCTAAGCTACGAACGATCATCTAAGTCACTAACTAATTTCTACGTAGCTAATATCATATATTTATTGTTGTAAATAAAAAATAGAAAATATATATTGGGAATTACTTGAGAGACAGAGTTTCGCTGTGCAAAACGCTGTAGAAGAAATGTAGAGAGAAGTTAGAGGTGATTTTTAGAGAGAGGGTGTGAGGGGAAAAATGAAAAAAATGGGTATATATAGGCCAAGTGGAACACGCCCCTATTGGGCGTGTCTCTCTCCTGTCGGTCACGCCTCATGTGGGCGTGTTTGACTGTTATACCTACATAAATAGTTTCAAAACAACTACGTTTGGGTAATTATTTATTTAAAAAACAATATTTAAATTATTTTTCCTGAGATATCAACTATGCCGTGTCAACATTTGGTACCATTTAAAGCTATTTAGAGTCTTGTAGGTCCGATTGAGTGAGGACTGCCCAAGAGGCCATGTGCAGGTGCTGTTGAGTTCTGTAACTTGGAAGAATTGTTTCTCCCTCATTTCTTACTCAAATTAGGCTCATGATACATCAAATTAAATATCAAGGTGTGTAGTATTCTGTATAAAAATTTGAGAGTAATTGATTTAGTAGATTGTCCAGAATCGCATAAATTGTGAGGGATGTTGGGTGCTCTTTTTTGGGTTGGCTGATAGATTTGTTTGTCTAACTTCAAATGGTTATAGCCGGAGCTAGAGAACTCCATTTGAGGTGCGTGATATCTCGTTGGAAAGATAATTGAGTCTAGTTTAACATAATAAAAGATGATAAATTAATGAGGAGTAAGTTGTACATAGTGACCAGAAAATAGAAGCATGTTTAGTTATGGAAAAATCGTAAAAGTGAGAATTATACTGAGTGGGTTTGTGAGAACCCCTTAGTAACTTAAAATAAGTAATGTATGATAGTTAAGCATGTGTTTTGTCAATTCCGCATTTAGATTTCAGTTATGATCATAACTTATGTCATTACGTTTTATTATTGTTTTCAAACGCTTACGTAATGAAAAGAAAAAATTGACTCGCATTTTAAATGAACTACTGTGATTGTAACTGCGCTTAATATCATAATCAATGTTAACAATATCGGTACACAACAAGCTGTTACATCATTTCCCTAGCGTGAACTAAACTACCATCATTTGGGGCCTCTTTTATTTTTTATCACCTATGATTTATTTATCAACAATTAAGAACCTTTCACATGACCTAAAGAAAGGATCCACTTCTATATATTTCATGAGAAAATTACAACTATATAAGTATATTACAATTCAAAGGGCTAAGTTTACTCCACAAAAAACAGAAAAAGTGCCAATGATTAACCCAATCGAATGGAGTGATGATTACTTTTGAGAAGACTAACAAGCGTAGCCATGCTGGATGTTTAGTACACAGTATACGATGAAGCATGATAGTAAAAGACCTGATAGTATAAGGCCTAATTGTATAAGACTTGATAGTATAAGGTCTGATTGTACAAGACCTGATTAAATTTTAATATTATTCAGCGTTTGACATGATATTGTATAAGATAATATCATCTAATGTTTCGTAATGCACTGTATAATACTAGATTGGATAAAAATAAATATTTTTGACAAAAATACCTTTTAATAATGAATTTATATAATTCTTACAAATATATCATATGATGTTAATTTTTATAGAAATCTGTTAATCAGTGTGTCCAAAAATATATTAATTTTTATAAAAATAAAAATCTCTATTATTTAAAAAAATTATATATTGAAAAAAAATCATTTTAATATATTAATATTAAAATAATATATTAATTCTTGAGAATTGCACTGGTTAATACGTCAACCCCTTATCAGGCCTAAACCTATCCCTCCTAGGCCTGATTAAGTTATACATCATTTTTAGATATAAAAGGATCCTGCTGTATAAACTTATACTATACAATAATTACATTATACAGCTAAAAATGTCATAACGTATAATATAAGCTTATATTATTAGACATTATACATCGCACCAAATTGCCCAAAATCAAAGAAAAACACGTTAGTCACTATTTACTCACAGAATTGCACAAGTTACTGTATAAAACACAGAAGGAATGTGGAGGGAGCTATATATAAGCATAATTGCATAAATCCTTCCGCCTATTAATAGAATCCATTTCCCTTTGTTCTATGCATCCCAAACTTAACAAAAAAAAAACACCTTTTGAGTATTTTCTAAGAGTGTGGTGTATTCTTTTAACTTATGAGAGAAGGATATTATTCTCTCCTTGCATCTAGACAGAGGAATAAATCTTTGGTGCTACTGTTGCACCAAGATTCAGTGCATTCCACCAATGGAAGCATTACACATCATAAGAGAGAGAAAAAATTTGGCAAAGAAAATAAAAATTTAGCTGACATGTAATATTTTTATTGATGGGATGTACTGAATCTTTGTGGTCTTTTGGGATTTAAAAAAAATTTGGCAAAGAAAATAAAAATTTAGCTGACATTTAAAAAAATTTCCTATGCATCTGATTGTGGTCTTTTGGGATCACTATGTTTGGTTCAAGATATTGTATAATTTTGCCCATCTAATATATTTCCCTAGCTTTTGAAAAGTAGGAAGCAAATGAGATAAAAAGCACTATTTAGAAGACCATTTCTAAGATGGTACTTTGTAGTTAGATGGGTAAATGGAAAGATAGATTTCATTGAAAAGACAAAAAAGACACTCTCATTAATTTTTTAATATTATTAACCAATTTTTATAAAGTATGATAAAGGGTTATTTTAGTATTTTTAACTGATTTTTCCATCAATATTTTACCTTCAACCAAACATACACTCAGAAAATTTAACTCAATTTTCCCAGTAATATTTTGACGTATCAAACTATTTTTTTTTTAAACTTTCCTATCAAAATCACTTTCCCACCGTATTCCTATTAATTCTATTTCCCTAGTAAAAAATTTATTTCTCTTAAACCAAACGCCACTGAGTGTGTTTGGTAGAAGATTTTGTTAAGGATAGCTAGGCAAATAGAAGTGGTATTTTTGGATGTCCATGTTTGGTATCATATTTTAAAAAATTTTGCTAGGGAACTCATTTGCCTAGTATTTGCTTTTGTGAGGAAAAAACACTGTTGAATAATACCACTTACAAGATGGTATTTGCTGATAGAGGGGAAAATCCAAAAAGGATTTCAAGCAAGAAGACCAAATTGACCCCGATATTTGGGAAAACTACAACAAACTAAAATCATATCTTCCCATTTTATTTTAGTCAAGGGTTGTTGTGGTAATTTAATCATATTTTCTCACCTATATTTTACCTTCAACCAAACATAGACTTAGCAAACTAAAATCAATTTTCCTGGTAATATTTCAGTCTACCAAACAACATTTTTAAAATTTCCCGACTTATTTTAGTTTACAACCATTTCCCCATTAATTATATTTCCCTCGTTAAAAAAATTTTCTTACCTATGCGTATTGGAATTTGCTGTCTCCCTTCAATAAGTTTTTACCTATGCATCTTGTCTTAGTTCCCACTCATTGTCTCTGTTTTCTCGCTTACTCCAATTTAATAATTCTAAATCCCTTTTACTCTAATTGTATCAGAGTTTTTGTTGGTAAGATTGATTGTATATGTTGGTGTTTGTTTGATGGGATTATTCTAAGTTATGTTTCTCTGTAGCGTGCGCAGTTGTTAGAATTATCTTTTTTTTTGTGTGTGTTATATTAGCCACTTGATCACCTCATATGACGATGTCCACAACCTTTGTTCTAATCTTATAAATGATGTTGAGTTTACATGGTCCTATGGTTATTTTCTGAATATGTCCACAACATTTTACATTTCTTAAACAAGATTGTTGCTATGGTCTGGAGCAGACATTATATTCTTGCCTGTTGAAAGGAAAGGTGAGAGTTAAGGTTCTCCCTCATGTGGATGAGCCTTGAGCTGGTTATGCTTATCCATTCTTTCAAGCTCCATACAGTCGTTCATAAATTCTGATGTGTGCAATTTTGTCTCTAACCTTGCAGATTTTTCTTCCAAATGCTAGTTTTCTCTTTCAATTCCTTTACCTGCTTTAACAACTTAAGTTTTTGGGTTGAATTTGTTATTTACATGGTACTAGAGTTTCGGTATCACATGATCCTCATTGCTTCTCATTTAATTAATAATTAATTAATTTTTATGGAGTTTCTTAAAACAAGGCCCGTACATTATCTACCCTTCAAGCCTAGTAGACTCTCGTATGGAAAAGCGTGTTAGAAAAATATATAAACCATTAATGGGCCTTAATTTAATAGTTTAAGCATCTAGATTAAATTGGTTCTTTACGTTGTTTACTAATTGTGAAGGTTGATCCATATTTTTTTGCTTCATTTTGTTTGTTGCTGTGCATATGTAGAAAATGTTTTCACTTTTTACCCCCCTTGATCGATACACTAAGCACTTGCCCTGTTGGGCAGGCGATGGGGGAAACTAATGACATATTAGTCTTTTTTGCTCACTTCAATGTAGCAACCAATAATTTCAAAGCCAAAACTGGATTCTCTATATATACAAATAAAATAAAATAAAATAAATAAAATGGATTCTCTAAATGTGCAGCATATTGATTATCCCAATTTCATTAACTTTTGACATGAGCTCTGTTTTATAACATTGCAATCTATTTTTAGTTTGATTAAATTATATATTGCTGAATAGCTAACAGTTATTTTTTTTGGAAATGAATAGCTAACAGTTAAAGGAACTATTGGTGGTGAGGTGCAACTAAGATTTTAGTTTACATATTCTAAGCATCGTAAGACATTTTCTTAATGACTAGGCAGGCCAACACTTAGTATAATTGTGTTTACCCTAAAACCTAGATGCATGATAATCAGACTGAAAGTTATATTTGACTGTGCACTTGTTTTTTTTTTGGTTGGAAAAGCCATTAACTTTTAGGCATCTGCTAGAATCTACAGCTTTCCTATGCACCAGGATTTCTGCATTAGCATTATCAAGCAGTGCGGACCGGGGACTTCTTGGCTTAAATTTTTGAATGTTATAACCTATGAACGTATCAGTTACTCTCTGTTTCTTCTTTTTCTATTTGATGTAGTGACTTTGTCATTATATTTCAAGGGATTTACTTTCATCCTGTTACTTGATCCATGAATAGTTTTTCGAACACAAATAGAATTATGGTGGGGCCAAGTTAAAAAAATAAAAGAAAAGAAAATAAAAAAAAGGGAATTTTTGATGTATGAGCAGGATATGATTTCATTATGTTACATGATAATTGGATTTCCCATATTCAATCTATCGAGTGTTTGGTAGGAGGTTTCTTTTAGGATCACCCCGAAAGTTAAGATGGGTATACTAGTTAACTATGTTTGGTAAAAGCTTTTATAAAATTTACTCATCATTCGGATTTGCTAGCAATCTCAATTTGTGTGAAATATTGAAAAAATTTGTCATTTCAGAATACCATCCAAAGGGTGATATTTTCATTATCCCATCAAATCAAAAAGTAGAAAACAAAAAGCAATGGACACAAATATCCATTCTAAAAAAAACGTACCAAAAGAAAACTAGAGAGAGTCTTCTTTATATTTAGTTTAATTTGGTAATTTCATCCCATTTTTCCATTAATGTTTTACCTTCTACCAAATGTAGACTAAAAAAATTTAACTCTATTTTTCTAGTAATATTTTAGAGGGAGGATATTGTTACTACCAGATTTTTCTATTACTAACTTACTACCTATCTAATCACCATTGAATCAAAGAGAGAGAATGCTAAAAAGTTTTTGAAAAAAGAAAAGAAAATGTTGATTAGATATGTAGTGAGTTGGTAGTAGAAAATTTTGGTAGTAAGAATATCCCTCCTCAATATTTTAACCTACCAAACAATTCTTTTTTTAATTTTTCCACCAAACTTACTTTCCTATACGAAAAATTTAACCCAATTTTTTTTTATCGCGTGTCGGTGTGTATGCCAGTGTTATTAAACCCGAACCGACCCGGCCGGGTCGACCCGTGAACCGGTAAACCGGTCATATAACCGGTCCGGTTCAAGCAATGGACCGGCCATGCATCAGAACCGGTGCGACCCGGTCCAACCCAACCGGTTTTCATAAAACCGTTGACACTCACTCTAAAGCCAAATACCCTAGGCCAAAGAGATCCTTTCCCATAACCCCACTCCAAATACTCTGAATACCTTGCATAATGAAAACCTCTTCCCAAATGTCTATATATACTAATCCTAATTAATGGGCTTGTATATTTATTGAAGGCCCATCATAACCCTAATTAATGGACTTGGATATTTATTGAAGGCCCATCATAATCCTAATTAATGGGCTTGGATATTTATTGAAGGCCCATCAATACTCCCCCTCCAAAATTCACCTTGTCCTCAAGGTGAGGGAAGAGTAGTAATGTGAGTTAAGTTCCTCCTGGGTCCCAAAACTTGAAGCATATTGACCAATCTATGGTTGAAGTAAAAAAACTGCCACTAAGTAAAAAAAGATAGGTGTCATTAGGCTGTTTTTGTGGCCTAACTCTCTTATTTCCTCCACTAATTAAATTGTAACCTTGTTGTAGAGCACTGGGCCCATTTTGTTTTGTCAGCCCAATGCTTCCTTTAGTAACCAACATGGCTTGCCTTAGTAGTTCTTCAATGTTTCCGATATTGGGCCATACACCATTATCAGTTGTGGCCCAATTTGTTAATGCATTTTGGTTGTATGGTTCAGCCCCATACCCAAATTCACTCATCCCCATTGAAGACCTGAATCTTTCCCTAATATTTTCCTTCTTTTTGATTGCATCATCTTCTCCAATTTGTTCTACTTCTTTTGCTGGTGAACTGATGTAAAGACCAATCTCTGCCCAAATGTCCTCCTGAGTATCCCGCTTCATCTCCTCATTTGCATCTTCTTTGTCTGCGGTTTTTGCCTCTTCTTCTTCAACGGGTTCTTCTTCTCTTCCTTTTTCTTTTTTCGCTTCTGATGCCGTCTCTTCTTCGTTCGCTTCTTGATCTTCTATTTCTCCATCTTCGACTCTTTCAGCTTCCATGACCTCTTTTTTTATTTTTATTTTTTCTTCTTTTGATCCTGCTACATCCTCCTTCTCTCTTTCTTCTTCTTTAATTTCTTCTTTTTAGATTTTCTCTTCGTGTTTTGCTTCTTCTTTCCTTCGAGCTTCTCGCTTTTCTTCCCAAGCATCCATGATCCTTATCATCTTGTGCATCAATTCCATGACATCCTTCTTGTTGGCCTTCTCCAATGCTTCAAGATATATGTTGGTTTTGTTCTCCATTTTTTTTTTCAGATCTGGATCCAAAACACTCCAGTGCTTTGATACCAAATTGATGGAACCCAGAAAATTATAACATTGTATTTACTAAATCAAGAAATTACAAACACTAATTCAAGATAAAATGCAGAAATTAACACCAAAAGACCCCACTCACTCTAAAGTCAAATACCATAGGCCAAAGAGATCCCAAGAGATCCTTTCCCATAACCCCACTCCAAATACTCTGAATACCTTGCATAATGAAAACCTCTCCCCAAATGTCTATATATACTAATCCTAATTAATGGGATTGGATATTTATTGAAGGCTCATCATAACCCTAATTAATGTACTTGGATATTTATTGAAGGCCCATCATGCACTGTGCAGAAAATTTTAATTTGATTTATAGTTAGAGATGTCATTTTCTGAACCTAAAGGTTCGTATCACGATCATTATATTTTTATTTGATCCTTTATTGTATAATAATATGTGATTTATTATTTTTTATATTGAAATATTTGAATTTTTTGTCATTTTTATTTAGATATTTGAGTATGTTTATAATTTTTTAATATAAATTATAAAATTCCATATAATTACCGGTCATGCGGTTGAACCAGTGACCCACTGATTGAACCAGTGACCCAGTAATCCAGTACCTCGACCGGGTCAATGAGCCAAATGCAAAATCAACATGAACCAGCTACTTCTGAACAAAAACCTATTTCAGTTAATGATAGGTTAAGGATACCTGTTTCATATAATGATGATATGCTTGGAGATAATCCAAGCAGTGATGCAACCTGATTCTGGAAGTAAAGTGACATTCATCACTTGGCAAAATTTTCTCATTCTTGGATGGAGATCAACCGATGCATCTCTCTTATTCCCCATTGGGACTAAGGCAAGGCTATTCTACTCTCCACCTCCTTGTTTTTCTTTTCACTTTTGTGCAACGAGTTCACAGATGGAGAAATATTTCCATTTTCCCCCTGAAGGAAATTGTCACTTGTGTTGAAAAGAGAGGTCTTTATTTACTTCGCCATACTGCTTTCTGATATACTTATAGGATGAGGGAAAAAAATAAGAATTACAAAAAGAAAAAAGTATACTGTTGGATGTAATGTGATTCGAATTCTTCCACATTGTCGCAACTGCCTGTTTAGTAGTTTTATCGTTAATATGAAGTATTATGAAAAAAAATAGTAAATACCCTTTTCCGTCATCGTCAGCAAATTTTACTATACTCGCTGTAGTTACTAGCAAATAAAAAGGCTATTCGTGGTCCTAAGAAATTCAAAATGGACTTATTTTAGTACTTTTGAGGGACTAATGTGGGTCTTTTTTTAATTTGTGAAGGACCACAATTTCAACTAAATTGATCCATTTTGAATTTCTTAGTATCATGAATAGCTTTTTTATTTGCTAGAGACTAAAACGGGTATCGTAAAATTTGCTGGGTAACAAAGAGTATATTTACTCAAAAAATAAAATAAAAAAGAACTGAACAGGCCATGTGTTAATTCACTGATCACGCTCTGTGAGTTTGAATTTATTCTCCACACAATTGTATTTCCTGGATGTATATAATCAGATAGAGTTTTCAATATGTTGAATACCGAGAGAGAAGAGAGGAACATTTGAAAGTAATACTGTGTGTATCAACTACACA
This sequence comes from Gastrolobium villosum, assembly GCA_032173675.1. Lineage (NCBI taxonomy): Eukaryota > Viridiplantae > Streptophyta > Magnoliopsida > Fabales > Fabaceae > Gastrolobium > Gastrolobium villosum. The sequence goes on from JAVKPL010014185.1 coordinate 16,420, forward strand.
GCGGAGTCTATTATATAATTTAAAAGAAAGAAAATACAAACAGATATACTCGATGTGGGACTTCTATACTACTATTCTAAACTATCATTTACAACACTCCCCCTCAAGCTGGAGCATATAGGTCATATGCACCAAGCTTGTTACAAATAAACTCTATTCGAGGGCCCCTCAAAGATTTTGTAAACACATCTGCTAATTGATCATTAGAGGGTACAAAGCTAGTTTTAATTTCACCAGCAAGAATCTTTTCTCGAACAAAGTGACAATCTATTTCTATATGTTTGGTTCTTTCATGAAACACTGGATTTGATGAAATATGTAGAGATGCTTGATTATCACAAATAAGAGTTGCATGTCCAGTGTCTCCAAACTTAAGCTCTCTGAGAAGTTGTTTAAGCCAGATGAGCTCGCAAGTAGTAGTCGCCATGGAGCAGTATTCTGCTTCAGCACTTGATCTGGCAACTACACTTTGTTTCTTACTTTTCCAGGAAATCAAGTTGCCTCCAACAAAGACACAATACCCAGAAGTAGATCTCCTATCAGCCGGACAACCAGCCCAATCAGCATCACAGTACCCAACCAATTGATCATGACCTTTATCTTCATATTCAAGGCCTTTTCCTGGAGATGCCTTGATATACTTAAGAATACGAATGACTGCATTCCAATGTACTTGACATGGAGAATTGAGAAATTGACTGACAACACTAACTACAAAGGAAATATCAGGCCGAGTGACTGTGAGGTAGTTCAATTTTCCAACCAATCTTCTATACTGCTCAGGATTTGAAAAGGGCTCCCCCTGATTTGGTAGAAGCTTGATACTTGGATCCATAGGAGTATCAACAGATTTTGAATTTAGCAGAGCAGTTTCTTCAAGAATATCCAAAGCATATTTCCTCTGAGATATCACAACACCAGATTTAGATTGGGCCACCTCGATTCCTAAGAAGTATCGAAGTTTCCCAAGATCCTTAGTCTGAAAATGATGACATAAGTGTTGTTTCAATCGAGTGATATCATGCTGATCACTGCCTGTGATGACAATATCATCCACATATACCACCAAATAAATAGAACCAGAACCAGAATGACGAAAAAAGAGAGAATGATCAGCTGCACTTCGAGTCATGCCAAATTGTTGAACAACACTGCTAAATTTACCAAACCAAGCTCTTGGAGATTGTTTGAGGCCATAGAGAGACTTACGAAGACGACAAACAAGTCCTGACTCCCCCTGAGCAACAAATCCAGGAGGTTGCTCCATATAAATTTCTTCCTCAAGATCACCATGAAGAAAAGAATTCTTGATATCCAGTTGGTAGAGAGGCCAATGGTGAATAGCAGCCATTGCAATAAAAAGGCGAACAGTAGCCATTTTCGCCACAGGAGAAAAAGTATCAATAAAATCCAAGCAAAGACCTGAGTGAAACCCTTCGCCACCAAGCGAGCTTTAAGACGATCCACTTGACCATCAGGTCCAACCTTAACAGCATAAATCCATCGGCAACCAACCACAGATTTTCCAGAAGGAAGAGGTACCAGATCCCATGTGCCGTTATGATGAAGAACACTCATTTCATCAATCATAGCTTGTCTCCATCCCGAATGTGAATTGCATCACCTGTAGTCTTAGGGACAGATACAGAGGACAAAGAGGAAAGGCAAACAAAATATGATGGAGAAAGACGATGATAACTGAGATTGACTGCATACCTGGCCGGAGGGCGAGTATCACGAGTACCCTTACGAAGATTCTAATTGTATCAAGGTTTTTGTTGCTAAGATTGATTGTATATGTTGGTGTTCGTTTGATGGGATTATTCTAAGTTATGTTTCTCTGTAGCGTTCGCAGTTGTAAGAATTATCTTTATTTTTTTTGGTTTGTGTTATATTAGCCACTTGATCACCTCATATGACGATGTCCACAACCTTGGTTCTAATCTTACAAATGATGTTGAGTTTACATGGTCCTATGGTTATTTTCTGAATATTCCCTATCTTGTTTTCACTCACTCTCTCAATGCCTCTTCTTTTAATTTCCTACTGAAATATGCATTGTATTTCTTTGAAACAAAATGTTATTTTTTAGATTTATTTTCCTTAAACATTTTACATTTTTTAAACGGGATTATTGCTATAGTCTGGAGCAGACATTATATTCTTGCCTGTTGAAAGAAATGGTGAGTTAAGGTTCTCCCTCATCTGGACGAGCCTTGAGCTGGTTATGCTTATCCACTTTTCAAGCTCCATATAGTCATTCATAAATTCTGATGTATGCAATTTTGTCTCTAACCTTGCAGATTTTTCTTCCAAATGCTAGTTTTCTCATTCCAATCCTCTGCTTGAGCTTCGATGTTCCTGGATGAACCACTTCATTATTTGTTACAGAAGTATATACATCATTGGTGGACTTTCCGTTAACAACTTAACCTTTTGGGTTGAATTGATTATTTACATGATATTAGAGATATTAGAGCCTAGTATCACATGTTCGATCCTCGTTGCTTCCCACTTAATTAATAATTAATTAATTTTTATGGAGTTTCTTAAAAAAGGTAAGTAGGCCTGTATATTATTCACCCTTCCTTCAAGCCTGGTGAACTCTCGTATGAGAAGGCGTGTTAGAAAAATATATAAACCATTAATGCGCCTTAATTTAATAGTTTAAGCTTCTAGGTTGTATTGGTTGTTTACGTTATTTACTAATTGTGAAGGTTGATCCATATTTTTTTGCTTCATTTTGTTTGTTGATGTGCATATGTAGAAAATATTTTCACTTTTTACCCCCTTGATCGATACACTAAGGCTTTGTTTGGGAGTTCTTATTTGGTGATACCCTCCCTTGTTTGGGAGTTTAAAAAAGGGAGGGGAGGGAATTAAAGATTTTCATAAACCCTCCAAAACCCTCATCTTTATTAAAACTGAAGTTCCCCCAACTTGGGGGGTTTTAAGGGGTAAAACATTTTAAATTACTTAATTACCCTCATTCAAATCAGACCAATCTCTCGCTCTGCATGCGGGATCGTGTACATCAAACCTCAAAATTTTTCTTTCTTTTTTTCATTCTTTCTCTGTAACCAAACACTGATTAGGGTTTTGCTTCTTTGATCTCTTCCAATGCTCATTTTTTCCTGATTTGGTCGCTCAGTATTAGCAATTTGGGAAGCACCTTCAAAGTGGATCGACCAAACACTACACACGTTCGTCGCTGAAGAAAAAGGTTTGATTTCTGGAGCTCATTCTTGTTATGCCATTTAAAATGGTTTGTTTTGTGTATTTGTTTGGTGCTTCTCTCTCAGCCACCACTCCTTGTGCTTTTTTGTTTTTGGGTATTTTTTTATAGAGTAACCTCTTCCTCTGTGTGATGATTTTTGTTTGATATTTATTGTCTCTAATCTGTTGTGACCAGAATGAGGAAGCTCAGAATTCCAAAAGGGCTATTTGGTTGCGTTAAGATTTTGTGAAAAAAATGAGCGGGACTTAGTTTTGAAATTACGTATGTTTATGTTTGATTAAATGCCCATATGATGTTTGATATATGTTCTGAACCAAATTGGACTTCCAAGAAGCATGTTGAACTTGAATGATCATACAAATGAACATTTAACATATTTAGGCTGAAGTACTTATTAAACTATCTCTGCAACTCTTTCTTTCTTCCTTTCTCATACTTATTCCTCTTCTATGTGTCATGCTCATTTGGCTTCATGGGGGATTGAGATTATATGGTTTGGTTCTGTGAGGTTTTAACTTCTTGGATGAAGCAAGTATGTGAGTCATTGCGTTTATTATATTCGATGAAATGCTCCAACGATTGGGTACTTTTTATTGGCACGGAACTTTAATGTGGAAAGCTGTTTTGAGGTTTTAACAATTGCTAGAGTGGTTCTTATTTAAATTAAGCAATTGGCACGCCACAGTTCCACCTCTATCCCACCCACTTCATTCACATTTTTCACAAGCACACTTGGCACGCCCACTCTTAACTCCTTCCCGACATTGTGCTGTAGCAGTATCTATTGTGATTAAGTGAGTGAATGTTATTGGTGTGTAGTGTAACAATGGATATTTTAATTGGTTTCTCTTCTCCCGGAAATGTAGACAAGTCAGGCAAGCCATGTTAGATTTTGTGTATTCATTTGTGTGATTATTATTAATTCTTGTGAGATTTTGACAACAAATTATATTAGAAAAAGAGAATAAAAAAAAATCTAAGTAGCAGTAGGAGTAAAAAAGAAAAAGAAAAAGAAATGTACCAGCCCACTTCCTGTGTTTCTACATAATCTTAAAGCATCATGGTAGCGTTCATCATCTACGGCATTCTGCAACATAAACAAATGATTAAATTGTTGACCAAGCGATTAACTTAATTTAAATAAAAATTGTTAATGTGACCTTCAACTGAGACATAATTCCAGCAATTGTTCTGCATAAATCATTATGAATGTTAGAGTTGACTTTAGTAAATTATCTTAGTCAATGTCTGATGGACTTCAACATGTCTTTTATACGGGAACAAAAATATGCATCAAATTCTTATAATTTTGCATCCTTGGACTTTCGTTGTACTTGCATTGAGTTTTAATACCCTAAGCTAAGATGAGATTTTCTTTCTTCTTTGTAATAATATTTTATTTTTAATAATATTTTTTATATATTTTCTTTGTTTTATATATGTAATAATTTTTTTTTCCTTTTTTGCCTCTAGTTTGTGGCTACTGCAGTATAACTTTTCCCTTGTACAGCTATTATTCATATTAACTTTTCAGTTTTTTTCATAATATTCATATTAACATATAGATGGTTTGTCTGTATAGATGGATAATCTTCGAGAAAAGATAAATCGTGCGTTGTTTATATGGAGAGAAAGATGTCGAATGGCTATTGTTCATGTCATATGCCTTGTAGTTTATTACTACATGATTAGAATTCATCCTCAAAGTATGATAGTTGATCGTACAATGATCTTGGAGAAAGAGAGAGCACGAGAAAAAATAATGAAGCGAATTGCTAGTAGTGAAGGACGTAAGATAATAAGAATGGGGCCTATAGCCTTTTTGGACTTGTGTGCAATGTTAGAACGAGAGGGTGGTCTCCAATCAACCCAATGGTTAAGTATAGAGGAACAAGTTGCCAAAACCCTCTATATCCTAACACATAATGTTAGAAATCGAGAGGTTCAATTCTGGTTTCGACGCTCTGGTAAGACCACTAGTCGGCATTTTCATCGTGTGCTTCGATCAATAGTGGAGTTAGAAGACAAATATCTTAAACAACCAGATGGTTTACAAATTGCTATAGAAATTTTTGGAAGCAACCGGTTTAACCCATTTTTTAAGGTAAAAAATTGTTTTCATATTTAGATTTAAAAACATATATAGTTAAAAATATATTGATGTTATAATAACAATGCCAGGATTGTGTCGGGGCAATTGATTGTACACATGTTCGTGTAAAAGTGCCATTGAATGAAGCCTCTAAATATCATGGTAGAAAAGATTTTCCAACACAAAATGTGTTGGTTGCATGTTCATTTGACCTAAGATTTACTTATGTTCTGCCTGGATGGGAGGGCACTGCTTCAGATTCAAGGATACTAAAAGATGCACTACGCAGAATAGATAATCTTAGAATACCTAGAGGTAATTAGTAATTTTTTTCTATAATTCTCCTCTTGTTTCATTAGATATATCTAAGCAATATTTTTTTAATAGGTAAATATTATCTCCTTGATGCTAGATTCATGTTGAGAAAGGGGCTGATCACACCTTACAGATCAACGCGATATCACTTGAAAGAATTTTCCTCAAGAAACCTACCTCGAACACCTCAAGAATTATTTAACCATCGCCATTCGTCATTACGTAATGCTGTTGAAAGGGCTTTTGGGGTTTTGAAAAAAAGGTTTCCTATTATTGCTAGTGGCACAGAACCAACTTATGGAATCAAGACACAAAACAGGATTACCATAGCATGTTGCATTTTGCACAATTATTTGATGATGGTCGACCCTGATGAAGAGTTGGTTGCTGAGGTGGATGAAGAGATTTCTGAACAAAGTGTATCTGAACAACATGGAGATATCCATATAGACGAGGATGAGGATGAAGAACATACCCGTTTAGGAGAAAATTTAAGAAATTCTATAGCTGATGCTATGTGGAGAGCTTATAGATCATGATTAGGATTATTATGTATTTTTTGACTTAATGAATTGATGTTTTGTAGTTGGTGTGTATTATCATTAATATATTTGTTACCCATTTTTTGTTTTTCTATTATTATCAATTTATGTCGGAGTCGGAGACTAAGTGCGAAACATGGACACAAGAGATGGATGATGCTCTTGTTGATGCTTTTTGCATCAACAAAATGATGGAAATAAAGTTAGTGGCTCCTTTACATCCAAAGCATATGAAACCATCATAAAGGAGTTGCAACAAAAATTTGGATGCTCATTTGAGAAAGAAAAGATTAAGAGTCGCTGGAAATTAGTAAAAAAACGTTTTTACAAGTGTTATGACTTGTTCAAGAATGGCTTGAGTGGATTTGTGATATGATCAGGAGGTCTAACCGTGTGAGGAATGAGTCAGTAAGGCTGGGTGAATATGATGTGTCACGATAGGTGTGTAACTAACAAGTTGTGTAGTTAGTTAGTTTGGGTTGTTAGTTAGTTAGTTGGGTTGTTAGGGCAGTTAGTGAGGTTGTTAGGGCAGTTATTGTTGCTTGCGTTGGTTTAGGCCACGTGATGCAAGTAGGGAAATGTATAAAAGATGATGTAGAAGCATTGTATCATTCATTGAAAAATAATAAACATTGTCAGTTTCCTTTCCTTTCCTTCTTTGAGAGAGTAACCGTATCATCTGGTGCTTTCATCGATCTTGCACTCTCTAACGATGCGAGTCCAAGACTAGCTGAAGAATTTGCGTCCCATCGTGTAGAGATCCAGCACCGATTGGATCATCTCACCGAGACTCTCGATGCACGTTTTTCTTGTATCTCTGCGTTGGATGCTCGTTTGGCAGCCATTGACGCTCGTTTGAGAGAATTATCTCCACATTCTTCGAGTCTGGGTTTTCAGTCGGTGCCACACATGGAGATTCCGGATACGAGAAATCCGTGTAAACAAGTGAATATGGAGATTCCAATGTTCAATGGTACTGATCCGAACAATTGGATTTTCAAAACTGAGCTTTATTTTCTTCTCCAACAAATTCCTGAAGCGTTGAAGGTGCATCTTGCCGGTCTGAAAATGGAGGGAACAGCCGCACCGTGGTATCAGTGGATTTATGGCAGTGGTACCATCAACTCTTGGCCTGAATTTTGTGTAGCAGTTCGACAGAGGTTCGCTTTTTCCTCTCCCTCGTGATGTGCATGGGGTTCTTTCCAAGCTTACGTAGACAGGAACGTTGTTGGATTATATGAAGGAATTCGAACGATTGATGAACCAGGTAACCGATCTTGGCGATGATCTGTTAATGGAATTTTTTGTTTCTGGCCTTCTACCAGAGTTACGTGGTGCTATACAATTGCATTGGCCTACTTCGTTGCATCACGCAATGCAATTAGCAATGTCGTATGATTCTCATTTTACTGAGTTACGGTCATCATTCACTTCTTCATCTAATAAGAAGTTTTTTCCCAATCGTCCTTCACCCCTATCTTCTTGGAAAACTTCAACTGATAAAATGCTTCCATCTACCTCTTCCAATTTGGCGAATCATGGTAATACTTCTGCTCCGTTGGCATTACCATCTTCGTTACCTATAAAAAAACTACCTCTGGAAGAGTTACAACGCAACCGCGATTTAGGTATCTGCTACACTTGTGATGAGAAATGGACCGCCAATCATAGATGTAAAGCCCGTATGTTATTACTGATTGGGGAACCAGATGACTCTATACAAGATTCCGAAGAGGAGATTGTGTGGCAGGTGGAGCAGAAGGAGGAGAATATCACCCATGCTGCATTGCACACATTGGCTGCCTCGGTTAATCCTCGTGCCTTGCAATTGTCTGCGTTGATTAATGAGCAAGTGGTAGCTGTGTTGAATGATTCGGGTAGTTCGCATAACTTCATTCGCCGACAATTGGCGGAGGAATTACATCTCTCCATGTCTCGTGTGCCCAGGATGAAGGTTTTTATGGGCAATGGTGACTATATGTTGTGTGAGAGGAAATGTGTTAATGTCTCACTGAAGATACAGGGCTTGGAGTTCGTGGTGGACCTGTGGGTTGCTGATTTTGGTGGTTTGGGTGTAATATTAGGCATGTGTTGGTTGAGTCAGCTTGGGCGAGTCACTCATGATTATAGTGATTTGTCAATGGAGTTTGCATGGCAAGGAGATTATGTGAAGCTATGTGGTCTTGCAGAGGGTGCTTCACAAGTGAATTCTGCAGATAGGTGTTGCATTTTGGAGGGCCAACCAGGTAACATAGCTATTGGCGAACTAACATCTGAATTGGACAACTACAGATATAGAGTTCCTTTTCAATTGTGGCAGGTTTTAATACGTTGTGAACGGGTGTTTGCAATTCCAACTTCCTTACCGCCATTCAGAGGAATGGATCATTGCATTCACTTAGCTAAGGATTCACATCCGGTTAATGTAAGACCATACCGTTATCCGCATCAACAGAAAGGCTAAATAGAACGACAAGTTTCTGAATTATTGTCGTTGGGTTTTATTCAATGCAGTAGGATTCCTTTCTCCTCTCTGGTTCTCTTGGTTAAGAAACAAGATTCTTCATGGCGCATGTGTATAGACTATATAGCCTTGAACTCCATCACAGTGAAGGATCGTTTTCCAATTCCCACAATTGAAGAGTTAATCGATGAGCTATTGGGAGCTGTGGTTTTCAGCAAATTGGACCTTCGTACCGGGTACCATCAGATTAGAGTGGTTCTAGAAGATGTTCATAAGACAGCCTTTCGCACTCACAAAGTCCATTACGAGTTTCTTGTAATTCCATTTGGTTTGACGAATGCTCCGGCTACGTTCCAATCGATAATGAACAAGATCTTCCAGCCATTTTTGAGGAAGTTTGTTATTGTCTTCTTTGATGATATCCTCGTGTATAGTTCATCACTGGAGGAACATGTCACTCATCTATCCCAAGTATTGAATTATTTAATTCAGAATTGTTTTATTGTGAAATTAAGCAAGTGTGACTTTGATGTTTATGAAATATCTTATCTGGGTCACATTGTTTCCGAGTTGGGTGTGAAAGCTGATCCCAAGAAAGTGTCAGCAATGCTTGATTGGCCCAAACCATCTTCGGTTCGACAGCTTCGAGCATTCCTAGGATTGACAGGGTACTATCGTCGATTTGTGCATCATTATGCTACAATTGCTGCTCCATTGACAGATATGCTCAAACATGATAAGTTTGTGTGGACAATAGAGGCTGAGGCTGCTTTTTACAATTTGAAAGGTGCTATGTCATCCACCCCTGTGTTGGCACTTCCGGATTTCATGTCTCCATTTATTGTGGAGTCCGATGCTTCTAAATCGGGTGTGGGAGCAGTGCTAATTCAACATGGGAAGCCGATATCTTTCTTTAGCAGGAAGTTGGGTCCAAGGATGGCTGCTGCTTCTACCCATATTCGAGAGTTGTATGCTATTGCTGAAGCTGTGAAGAAGTGGCGTCATTATTTGCTTGGTGCTGAGTTTGTCATTCGAACGGACCACCAAAGTCTCAAGCAACTGTTTCAACAAACTATGTTGACTCCTGAGCAATACAAGTTTGTTATCAAGTTGTTGGGATACTCTTTCAAAATTGAGTATAAGCCTGGCATTTCTAATATTGTTGCGGATTCTTTGTCCAGACAACATGAGGAAGTTAGCCTCTTATGCACCTTGTGGTCCGAATTGGAATTTGATCTGCTCTCAGTCATAAAGGCAGAAAATAGTCCCGATCCTGATCTGTTATTGCTGCATCAAAAGTTACATAATGGGGAGGATGTCGATGCTTATTTGTCTTGTCGAGATGGTATTCTGTTTTACAAGAGTAAGTATATGTTGGGTTCTCAATCAGACTTGAAGGACCAACTACTTGCTGAGGCTCATTCCACTAAAATAGGAGGACATACGGGTACCTTGAAGACTTTTTGTCGATTATCTGCTACATTTCATTGGCCTAAGATGAGAGATGATGTCAAAGCCTTTGTACAACAGTGCTTAGTCTGTCAGCAGATTAAGACTTCTACTCAAGCTCCATTGGGACTTTTGCAGCCCCTTCCCATTCCGGAGGCTGTGTTTGAGGATTTGACGTTGGACTTTGTGAATGGTCTTCCTTGTTCCAATGGTTACAGTGCAATTCTGGTGGCAGTAGACCGATTAACAAAATTTGCCCATTTTGGTCCCCTACAGGCTGCTTATACTGCGTCCACAGTGGCGCAGCTTTTCTCTAATATGGTGGTGCGTCTTCATGGTTTTCCTTGTTCCTTGGTTTCGGATCGTGATTCCATCTTCCTCAGTCAGTTTTGGAAGCAACTGTTCAAGTTAAGTGGAACAAAGCTTAGTGCATCCTCCGCTTATCATCCACAATCTGATGGACAATCGGAAGTCACCAATCGTTACTTAGAGCAATATTTGAGGGCGTTCTGTTCGGAGGAGAATCAGCATTGGTCTCTCTTGTTGTGCTGGGCTGAGCTACAGTACAACACCTCAGTCCATTCTTCTATTAAGATGACACTGTTTCAAGCTTTATATGGGAGGTTACCTCCTCACATTCCCCATTACCCGCGTGGAATGGTCAAGATTGAAGCAACAAGATATGATCCGATGATAGCCGATGCCTTAAGTAAGAAGGCGGTCTGTATGGCTAATTTGATGATTTCAGAGTATGGTTTGATTGAAAAGTTTACAGATTTCAACATTCTTGTCAGTTCAGAGGATAATCCGTATTTGTTGACTTCTATTGTTGTACTGAACTCGTTAATAGAGCGGATTAAAGAGGCTCAATTATTTGATGAAAGAGTTCAGTTTATGAAAGAAAAGGATTTTGTATTCACTGATAAGCTCGGTGTTAAGTATAATAAGATCGGATCATTGTTCCGAAATGTCAGATAGTGGATGAGGTGTTAACTGAGACCCATATGGGTAAGTACATTATCCACCCTTTTGCTACCAAGATGTATCAGGCCATGAAACCAAATTTCTGGTGGTCTGTAAGGAAGAAAGATATTGCTGAGTTTATGAATAAGTGTTTGATATGTTGTATATGTGCATTCATTCACATTCATATAAATATTATATGATTTTTGATGTTATGATGATATATGTTATGAGAATCCTGGCCAGTGACCTTGGTATGTTGACTGCCTATGGCTTTGACCCTGGGAGTTATTTTCATACTACAGTTTATGTACAGTTTATGTTGATTGCCTATGGCTTGACCCTGGGAGTCACACTAGACATATGAGACATGTCAGTTAGCTATTTTAGGGAGAACCCTTGAATAGTTAACCATAGTATGAGTTATGATGCTATGTTTTGTATTTTGTATGTATCAAGGAGATTCCTTGTGTAATTCATAGAGTGCAGTTTCTCTGTCAAGTAGAATTTGTAAGTTGTATTATCAGTGTAAGGACTGATATACAACTAGAAAGGAAAGAGTATTATCAGTAATAAGATTGATGTAATAAGTATATGGAAGTCCATTATATGCTAAACAAGTCATGTTTAGACCAAAAATGATAAGTTTAGAAGTTTGACGATTTTGCATGCAAACAATGCATATTTAGTAATTCACAGTGCATTTCATTAAAAACGGTGCAGAATCCAACTGTGAATTGTTAATACTGTTCCTTAGGGAATAAAAGTGAACTTAAATGAGCTCAGAGAAATAAAATGACGAATATAAATTTGAGAATGAGAAGCTCTATGGATTACTACAGCCCTTGAACATTCCGGAATGGAAGTGGGTTAGTATTTCTATGGACTTTGTAGTAGTATTGCCGAGGACTCAGGCTGGTTTTGATTTTATATGAGTTGTGGTAGACCGATTAGTTAAGTCTGCACATTTCATCCCAGTCTAGATGAGTTTCTCTATTGAGCAGTTGGCTCGATTATAGGTGAAAGAGATTGTGAAACTTCATGGTGTTCCAAAAAGCATCATTAGTGATCGGGACCCTAAGTTCACTTCTCGATTTTGGGGAGTATTGTAGTAGGCATTTGGTACGCAGCTAAGATTGAGTATGGCTTATCATCCCCTGATTGATGGTCAGACTTAAATGATCATTCAGACCTTGGAGGAAAAGTTGAGGGCTTGTGCCTTAGAGCAGGATGATAATGAGGTAAAGTAAGATTTGAAGTTTGTTGTGGGACCACTGAAAGTTCTGGTTCGCAATGAGAATAGTATTGAGGAACATGGTTATTCTTATGGTTAAGATACAATGGGAAAGTTTGACTTCTGAGGACGCTACTTGAGAGCGAGAGAATGATATTCTCCAACGTTATCCTGAGTTTGACGTCAGGTATGTGTTATGTTATAAGTGTGATTTTGGGGCAAAATCCTTAAAAGGTGGGGTGAATATAATGACCCTTACATTTAATTATAGATTTAATATGGAAGGATAATTATAAAGAAAAAGAAATAAAGTCACCTTTGGTGAAAAATGAGTTAAAATGACTGTTAAGGGGTAAAAATACGGGTAAACAAAGTTACCCGAAAAATAAAAGTAAAGTTAGAAATATGACTAGAAAAATATTATACTCCAGTGGGTAAAGTTTGGTAATGAATAGAGGTGTATAGATAGATAAGTGTATACCCGCTGGTGTAGCGAACTCACTTAAGTAACTCAAGTGAGTTACTATTCATCATTTTCATTCTTCAATTCGACGCGCAGAAACAGTGAGGAAGAGAAGAGAAAAGAGGATTTTGATCCAAAATCTTCCAAGGATCATAACTCGAGCTAGAGTTAACGAAATTCATCCGTTCTAAAACCAAAGTTGAAGTGTGAAACCTGAGGAACAAATCTACGGTAAGAATACTCCGTTTTGATTGAGTTTTTGTTGTAGATCTGGATTTATAGTTTTGGATGAATAGTGAATAGTAACTTGGATGAATAATGAATAATAAATTGCTATACATATTGAATTTGTATATGCTCCTTTGGAGGAAATGATAGAGAATTGAATTTGATCGGTGAAAATAAGGAAAAAAATGTAAGATGCCGTATTTTTGAATAGTACCATATATGTGAATAGTATCGTATACGTGCATAGTGACGTATACATGAATAGTACTGTAGAGATGAACAGTACCGTATATATGAATTAATGAATCATGGATTAGAGGTGTGTGATAAGCTTGAATTTGATGGACTAAAGCATTGGAATCATGAAGTTGGAATGATTTCCTTTATGTGCCTCTTAGCCATTTACAAAGAAAATATGTGCTATGAGTTACTGTTTTACAAAGAGAGCATACTTATATGCGTAAAATAATTTATATAGGCGACTAAGCTTGGGTTTAGGCACTAGACAAAGAGAAATCTTATAGCTCATTTGTAATGGGCATTCTGCCTTATATTGGGAAAAATAGACTTTTAGGTGCTAAGAGGAGTAATGAGTGTTCTAAGGGCCTTTTGGGACTATCCTAAGACTAAGTGAATATGTGGGGATTTGTTGAACAAAGAACCACTCACTCATGACTTAATATGATTAAGTAAAAAGAAAATAAACAATAAAATGTGTCTTGTATATTTACATGGCATTATATCATTTTATTAAGTTTTGTGTTGAATTCCTTTTCTAGGTGTGCCTAGGGATTGTGAACGTTTGGATTCTCGTGGAGCAAGATAAGTAGCTTGTTCTTCAAGTAAGCAAATTGTAAAGCTCCGAGAGGTAAGCTCTATGTTTATGGGGTTCGCTCCTACTTTGTGTTCCGCCATAGTGTACGGACTGTGGTCAGGTTGTATGATATATATGAGATATATGATATAGATGCATTCATATAGAGCTATATGATGAAATGATATGACATGACATGACATGATATGATATGACATGATATGATATGATATGACATGATGTGTCAAATTTCTGTGCTGAAACGTGCTAATCACAAGTTAGCCAAAAGATATTATGGACCATTCCCAGTCCAGAAGGTTATCAATTCGGTGGCCTATCAAATCCAGCTTCCTGAAGGGTCGAAAATCCATCCGACATTCCACATTTCTGCACTTAAGCCATTTCGTGCTTCACCTCAGTTTCAATATGATAGTCTTCCATCTCAGACCACAGACAACAGACCCATACAGCAACCGATTGCAATTTTGGCTTCCAGGATGCGTTCTGCTAGGGGGCGGCCACAACAGCAATTTTTGGTTCAGTGGTCTCAATCCCTTCCGGAGGATGCAACGTGGTAAACAACGAATGATATGCGCAAAGCCTATCCTTCTTTAAACCTTGAGGACAAGGTTCATGTTGTCTAGGGGGCAATTGATACGATCAGGAGGTCTAACCGTGTGAGGAAGGAGTCAGTAAGGTTGGGTGACTATGATGTGTCACGATAGGTGTGTAACTAACAAGTTGTGTAGTTAGTTAGTTAATTGGGTTGTTAAGGCAGTTAGTGAGGCTGTTAGGGCAGTTATTGTTGCTTGCGTTGGTTTAGGCCACGTGATGAAAGTAGGGAAATGTATAAAAGATGATGTAGAAGCATTGTATCATTCATTGAAAAATAATAAACACTGTCAGTTTCCTTTCCTTTCCTTCTTTGAGAGAGTAACCATATCAATTTGCTTGGGACCCAATTACAAAACAATGGTGCGCTGAGCCTGAAGTTTGGCAAAAGCTAATTGAGGTATATTATGAACTTTCCTTGTTTTCATCCCTTTCATGTTTTTGCTTAAAAATATTTGTTCTACAATTATAATTGTATAGGCTAAGCCTGAAGCAAAAGAGTGGATGGGAAAGTCTATTCATAATTATGACAAGTTGATGATCGTGTGTGGAGGAGACAGAGCCACTGGACAGCATGCTGAAACTGCCAAAGACATTAGAAACAAAAGGCCATTGCCTGGTGAATCTGAGTCCATAGAAACCATTGATATGACCTTAGAGAGTGCTCAAGAGGTTGGCAATGAAAATGAAGTTACATCACCTGAAGTACAAGATACTCGCAGTCAAGAGGTTAAATCTAAAAGGGCTAAAAGGTCAAAGGATGAAGAAGTTGAAGGGTTAAAAATGGCACTTCAAGATATTGTTGGAGCTCTTAAAGAGGGAAATGTAGCTCTAAGAGAGAGTAATGCAATTCTAAGATAGAGTAATGTTATTTATGAGAAAGTTCAGCAGAAGCTTCCAATTCCTGAAGCTGAAATTTGGAGACTTTTAGAAGATTTGAATATTGAGAGGCAAGTCTTCACCCGTGCATATCTTTATCTTCTGGATAATCCTGAGAGGATTAGGGCAATGATTGGTTGTCCTCCAGACAAACGCAAGGACTTGCTACTTGAGATGGTGCTTAGTCCTGTTGGTCCCTTAAGGTAATTGTTGAAGTTGTAATATTTTATCTATATTTTATCATTTATATTTATTTGATATTTATTTTTTTATGCATGTTACATTTTTATTAATTAAGAGTAAAGAGAATATTTTAAATAAAAATCGATATTCAGATTGCCTTCATTTTGTTAAACACCTTTTATATATACAGAAAGCATTTTTCGTTTGAAGAAATGGGGAAACATATTCAGATGTTTGATTACTGAATGAGTTTAGGATTTTGTCTTGAATAACTCCATATTAGGAATTATTGCAACTAATCTTTCTTTCTCCTGATGAAGGGGCTATGCCCAAATCAATTCTTGAGCTAATGGATGTGAAGGATCTCACTTTAGCACATGTTAAGTCTCATTTACAGGTAAATCTTAAACTCGTTAATTGCACTAGTTCATAACTAATCTCACTATATAATATACAATAACAATCTTTTTTAAATAACATTTGAACTCTGTTATTCTTAATTTTTTCTCCATTGCTGAGGAAATGGGTTTATCTTTTAATTGAATTATATAGATATTAATTGGTTGATGTTGTGGTTCATATTGCTCTGGAGCTTTTTCTGAAATCTGTCTCTGTCTCTGATTATTAATTGGTCAAACTTTTTGTTTTTGTATTCTTAGCTGAAGCAATTATCATTGTTTTGCAGAGGTGCAAGCACTTTGAGATTGGTGGCGATAAGAAGGGCAAATGAACTTCTCTTTTTTAAGTGGAGAATTAGGATTTCGAGTTTTTCTGTTTTCATAATATTGGAATGTTGTTTTTCTATGAATTTTTTGTAGCTATATTTTATTTCTTGTGATACATTTTGTGACAGAGAAATGAAGACTATTCCTAATATCATAGACTACTTGTTTCCATTCCTTGAATGATTGCAATCCTCAACTTTATGCCTTTAAACTGTAATGTTTCTTGGTTAGTTTTCAAAAAGCACATATTTTTTGATTTAATCTTTACTAGCCATTGATGGTATCCTGAATCCGGTGTAGAAGCCTTATAGTAAAAATCAATTTCCAATAGTTTACTTTCCAAGATGCTCGCGATTTCAAAATCTCCAAGAGTTGAAAACCATTTAACTGCAACAAAATAGCTCTTCTAAACGTACCCAAAAAAATAGCTCTTCTAAATTGTATAAAAATAATTTTTAGAGAGAGAAAAATAATTTATGTATTACTATTTTAGAGAGGGAAAATAATTTTTAGAGAGGGAAAATAATTTTTAGAGAGAGAAAGTAATTTTTAGAAGGAGAAAGTAATTTTTAGAGGGAGAACTTTTTTAATAAAAATTACACGATTAATTTTTTTTTTAGAAATTTTAAATTTAAAGAGAGAAAATAATTTTTACAAGGAGAAAATAATTTTTAGAGGGAGAATATTTTTTAATAAAAATTACATGATTAATTTTTTTTTAGAAATTTTAAATTTAGAGAGAGAAAATAATTTTTAGAAAGAGAAAATAATTTTTAGAGGAGAATATTTTTTAACAAAAATTACATTATTAATTTTATTTTAGAAATCTTAAACTTGATTTAATTAGTAATGTATAATTAATTATATTGTTTTTTAAGAAAAAGGGTAAAATGGTAAAGATATCTCACTAATCCTCCATTTCCCTCCCATTCCATTTTTTTACTCCCAAACAAGGGAAGTAGATATCCTCCAAATTCCTTCCCCTCCCTCCCCCTTGGATCTCCTTCCTTTCCTTCCCCTCCAAATTGGGCAGGCGATGGGGAAACTAATGACATATCAATTAGTCTTTTTTGCTCACTTCAATGTAGCAACCAACAATTTCAAAGCCAAAACTGGATTCTCTATGTATACAAATAAAATAAATAAATAAATAAATAAATAAAATGGATTCTCTAAATGAACAGCATATTGATTATCCCAATTTCATTAACTTTTGACATGAGCTGTTTTATAACATTGCAATCTATTTTTAGTTTAATTAAATTATATATTGCTGAATAGCTATCGGTTAAAGGAACTATTGGTGGTGAGGTGCAACTAAGATTTTAGTTTACATATTCTAAGCATCGTAAGACATTTTCTTAATGACTAGGCAAGCCAGCACTTAGTTTAATTGGGTTTACCCTAAAACCTAGATGCATTATAATCAGACTGAAAGTTATATTTGACTGTGCACCTTGTTTTTTTTGGTTGGAAAAGCCATTAACTTTTGGGCATCTGCTACCCAGAATCTACAGCTTTCCTATGCATCAGGATTCCTGCATTAGCATGATCAAGCAGTGCGGACCGGGGACTTCTTGGCTTAAATTTTGGAATGTTATAACCTATGAACGTATCAGTTACCCTATGTTTCTTCTTTTTCTATTTGATGTAGTGACTTTGTCATTATATTTCAAGGGATTTACTTTCATCCTGTTACCAGATCCATGAATAATTTTTTCTGCACAAATAGAATTATGGTGGGGCCAAGTTAAAAAAAAATAAGGGAAAAATAAATCTTATGTGATAGGAGATTTCAAACCTCATATCATAGATACATGAAGTGTGAGACCCACCTATTTAAAAAAACAAAAAACAAAAAAAAATGAGTGGCACCTTTTTATGGTAAGTGTAGGAAGGATTTGTTTTCTCATGCAACATGAGAAAAATAAACCCAAAAAATAAAAGAAAAGAAAATAAAAGAAAAAGGAGATTTTCGATGTATGAGCAGGATATGATTTCATTGTTATGTTACATGATAATTGGATTTCCCATTTTCAATCCATCGAGTGTTTAGTAGGAGGTTTCTTTTAGGATCACCACTCGGAAAGTTAAGATGGGTTTACTAGTTAACTATGTTTGGTAAGAGCTTTTATAAAATTTGTTCATCATTCGGATTTGCTAGCAATCTCAGTTTGTGTGAAATATTGAAAAGATTTGTCATTTCGGAATGCCATCTAAAGGATGATAGAGAGTCTTCTTTATATTTAATCAAGAGTTAATTTGGTAATTTCATCCCATTTTTTCATTATTATTTTACCTTCGACCAAATCAAAAGTAGACTAAATTTTTTTAATTTTTCTAGTAATATTTTAACCTACTAAACAATTTTTTTTAATTTTTCCATCGAACTCACTTTCCTATACGAAAAATTTAACCCAAATGCAAAATCAACATGAACCAGCTACTTCTGAACAAAAACCTATTTCAGTTAATGATAGGTTAAGGATACCTTTTTCATATAATGATGATCTGCTTGGAGATAATCCAAGCAGTGATGCAACCTGATTCTGGAAGAAAAGTGACATTCATCACTTGGCAAAATTTTCTCACTCTTGGATGGAGATCAACCAATGCATCTCTCTTATTCCCCATTGGGACTAATGCAAGGCTATTCTACTCTCCCCCTCCTTGTTTTTTCTTTTCACTTTTGTTAAACGAGTTCACAGATGGAGCAATATTTCCATTTTTCCCCCTGAAGGAAATTGTCACTTGTGTTGAAAAGACTCAAAAGAGAGGTCTTTATTTACTTTGCCATACTGCTTTCTGATATACTTATAGGATGAGGACAAAAATAAGAATTACAAAAAGAAAAAAGATTTACTGTTGGATGTATTGTGATTCGAATTCTTCCACATTGTCGCAACTGCCTGTTTAGTTTTATCGTTAATATGAAGTATTATAAAAAAAAAAAAAAAAAAAAAGAGTAAATACCTTTTTCGGTATCACTAATTTTTACTATGTCCGCTTTAGTTCCTAACAAATAAAAAAAAGTTATTCGTGGTCCTAAGAAATTCAAAATGGACCCATTTTAGTCCTTTTGAGGGATTAATGTGGATCTTTTTTGAATTTGTGAGGACCACGATTTCAATTAAATTGGTCCATTTTGGATTTCTTAGGGATCGTGAATGGCCTTTTTAGTTGCTAGGGACTAAAGCTGTCATGTAAAATTTGCTGAGTAAGACAGAGTATATTTACTCAAAAAATAAAATAAAAAAGAACTGAACAGGCCATGTGTTAATTCACTGATCACGCTCTGGAGTTTGAATTTGTTTTCCACACAATCGTACTTCCTGCATGTATATAAACAGATAGAGTTTTCAATATTTTAATTACAACTTTGTATAACACTTCTTGATCAATAAAATATCACGTCACATTTACTCAGTCTGGATGTAGCTGTTCCATTGCATTAAAGGATAATTTTTGGTTTGTTGCTCTCCTCTTGAATTTCATTGTGTAGATTGAGAATTCCTGGTATTGAAATTTTGTAATACTGGAGTATTGACTATCAAATCTGATCAAAAATAACATTTGATACCTTTTATTGAAATCTCTAATATATTCTGGACAGATTGTGATCTAGCATACAGCCTTATTTTTCTCTTGCGTTGCTGTTATATCTGATCGATTTGTGCTGTCCTGACCTTATCGTATTTTCAAATAATTTTGGTTACTGTTTTTTCTGCTTAAGTGCTAGTTTTACACTTGATTTGTTAAGTTCAGTATTGATTCTGTCCAAGTGATTATATTATGTCCTTGATTAAGTAACTAAGTTGTTAACAATAATTGTTGATCCTTCACTGTTACTACTGGTCGAATTTCTATAGACTATACATATTTGCATATTGATGGTTGATCTTCCTAGGAAATAATCTGCTGTTACCTTGGTTCATAAATTCTGTAAATCAGTATCTTGAATTGGATTAAAGAGATCACTGGTGAAAACTCCATTTCTGATAGTGATGTCCTACTAACTTAAGTTGGAACTTGTATTAATCCAACTTTATTGTGCTTAGTAATTAGTGTATCAGTTGCTGGACATCATCTATATCTGTTTGTCCTTGAACTGATCAAATAGCTTGACTATTTATCAATTCTGCCATATTTCTGTTTAGCTGGTATTAAGGTGCATTTGCAAAAATTGTTGTCTTGCATTAGCATCTTAATTGTTGCCTTAAGTTTCTACATTGGTCAGTAGGTATTATTGTATTTATTAGGAAATAAATCTGCAGCTTGGATATTTGGGTTTGCAATCTGCCATATTTCATTTTACTTCCTCCAGTAGACCATTTTGGTTCCTGGAGTAACAGGATAGTATACAGCTTAAATTGTGCCTTTCGATTTAATTGTTCTGTCCTACTGCTGCATATTTTTCTTTGTTGATGCATTTGAATTCATACTAGTGTTTCTTCCCTCCCTTTTATTGGTCACTTTTGAAATTTAACAGCCTTCAATTCTGTTACATTTCTCATACCACCTACTATAGTAAAAAGTAAAGGGTATTTTTAACTCGAGTATAGTATCTGTACTCGAATTAAAAATTGCGTTTGGTGATTGAAGCCTAATAGTTGGTTCTGTTTTTAAACTTGTACAGCTGGTATATTATAAATTTCATCAGTATAGTGTTCACTTTGTGCAGTAGATAAATTTGTATTGAAAACACTTTGGTGGTGGTACAATTTGTTATTTAAGTGAAATCTTCATTACTGAAAACTTTGCCCTCACAAGAATTATCTCAGGACTCATTTGCAAGGTATGGACTCCTGGAGTCTCAGATTGGTTGTATGGGCAATTAATGTGATCTTTATAAGGTCTTGGGCATTCCCACCCTTTGAGCTAGCTTTTGGGATGGTGCACCTCAAGGTTCTTATCAGTTAGTATCAGAGTCTTCCACTATGTCTCCCGGTTGCAATCGAACGAGGTGGGTGGTGATGCCGGCATTACAGTATTCGCCCGAGGCTAGAAAAGCCTAGCGCAAAGCTAGCCTGCATAGGCGCCAGGGTTGCGAAACGTTATGGAATGTTAGGATCCATTTGCAAGGTATGGAACTAAATTCATTGCTTTAGATTTTGTGAGCTGATCTGAAAGTATATTTTGGTCATTGTTTCCTGAAGTTTCACTGCCTCGCTATTGACTGGAAAGTTCGTTACCTAAGTAGGAAATTGACTATTAGTCGAGTAAAGCTTTTGAGGTAATTTGTTGTACTAGCTAATCATACAGTCTGTTATCTTTACATTTGACTTGACTCGCTTCATACACTGTACAAATAAAAGGACTAAGCTAACCTCCTTATTTTCAAGAAATATTCATCATTTAGACCTTTTTCAGGCGTAGGGAACTAAGTGTTGTTCTTGAATTAATATAAATTACTTAAGTGATATTTGAGCTGAATCTAATAAGATACATATCGCTAGTTTCAGTTGAGTTGGTTCGTTCTAGGATTCATCCAATCTACCTTCCCTAGATTGAGGAAAGCTTAAGATCCACTAAAGAAAAAGGTTTCAAAAAATCCCAGAATATCTATTGACCTCCTATAGTTGTAAGAAGCCTCTAGCATTTTGCAAATATATAAGAGTAAGGTTATATTTAAGGATTGCCCTTATCCTATCCTCATTAACCGGGAATTAATGGCATGTAGTTTTGGTTATTGATTCTTATGCCAACTTGCTGATGATATATATAAAGCTTTTCTTAAACATATTTGATACGAATCTTGAGAGATCCTCATCTAAAAAGCTAGCTCAAGAGGTAGGAGAGCTCAAAGTCTATATAAATCTCACATTAGTCACTCATATAATCAATGTGGAACTCCAAGTCCCATACCTTGGAGTAGGATCGTAACATTCTACCATGCTCTGCAGTCCCGCGCCCACACGGGCTAGTTTTGAGCTAGTCTTTTACTAGCACTGGGCGAATACTGCAACGCCAGTATCACCACCCGTGCCGCTCGATTGCAACTGGGAGACATAGTGTAAGGCTCTGATACCGATTGATACGAACCTTGGGAGAACCTTACCTCAAAAGCTAGCTCAAGAGGTAGGAGAGCCCAAAATTCATACAAACCCCACTTAGTCACCCATATAACCAACGTGAAACTCCAAGTCGTATACCCTAGAATAGAATCGTAACATTATTATGACTGATTGATGGTCTAAGGGCTCCAGTATAAGAAGCTGATTCACTTCGATGACAGTGCCAGAACAAGGATTTGGGGTCATAGCCTCATATAGGCATCAGGTAAACAACTCTAACACGGGAGGTTTAATTTAAAGATAATGTTATTTGTATATTCAAATTCCTACATTTATTCCTCACACTGACTTCTTTTAAAAGAAAAAATCAAACTTGTCTCACATTCTTTCTCTTTTTCTCTAATACTAATTTAACTCCATTATTTAACATTAGGAGGTGGTAATAAATGAATAAAAGTAAGAAAAAAAAACACTACTTGCTTCCTGAACAGAAAATAATAATATTTTCATCGGAAACAAGGTATGATAAATGGGGGAAATGACCAGGCCACCATGAGATGGCTATTCTTTGTACAACCATCAAGAATCATGTTCATAGCTTTGGAGCCTCTCAAGAATTTGACTCATGCTGGGTCTCGCGTCTCTCTCTTCCTCCACACATTCCAAAGCCAATGTAGCCATAATTTCCATTTTATTTATGTCATAGTTTGATCCCAATGCAGTGTCAATGATTTTTTCCACCCAAGATTCCACTTCAGATCCTTTCCTCATTTTTTCCCTCACCCATGTTACCAACCTCTCATGATGTGACTCTGCTCCTTCTGCAATTTGGATACCTGTCATTGGGCTCTTTCCAGTTATCATCTCCAAGACAACAATTCCATAGCTATAAACATCCACTTTGGAAGTGATTGGCAAGTTGAAAACCCATTCTGGTGCCATGTAACCTCTTGTTCCTCTTATCCTTGAGAAGCTTGAATTGTTGAGATCATTCCGCTGGAGAAGCTTAGACAAGCCAAAATCAGCAACCTTGGGTTGAAAATCAGAATCAAGAAGTATATTTTGAGGCTTTATATCACAATGCAAAATCCACTCCAAACATTCTTCATGTAGGTAAGCCAGTCCTCTTGCTGTACCCAATGCAATGCTATATCTCTTACCCCAATCAAGTGAATTTGATGAGATATTTTCAGCTAAAGAACCATTTTCCATGTACTCATACACCAACAACCTATGCTTTCCCTCTGCACAATAACCCCACATGCCAATTAAGTTCATGTGGTTAAGCCTTCCAATGATGCTAACTTCAGCAAGGAACTCACTTTCTCCTTGGTTTGCGTCATATAGTTGCTTTATTGCTGCAACTCTATTATCTGATAACACACCCTTATAGACAATTCCACCACCTCCCCTTCCAATCTCTTGACTGAAACCTTTTGTGGCTTGTTTCAGTTTAGAGTAACTGAATCTCTGAAATCCCGTTTCTGCAAGAACATATCCCTTTGAGTCTTCACCGAGGTGTTTCCTATTTCTATTTAAGAAACACAACACCAGAAAGATGCACACTATCTCAATACCTCCCAAGCCACTAGCAAACCAAAGCATGAAATTCACCGATCCATTTTCTTTGCCTTCCATGTATGGTCTGTCAAGTTGAGTTCTATTTCCCGAACATACCAAGCCATTATCTTTGATGAGGTTCTCAACAGAAAAAGTTCTGCTTTTCGGCAATCGCAAGAAGCTTGATCCAGTGAAATCTAATGATTGATACCCATTTAGCAACTGTGACTTTATGTAACATCTAAAGACACTAGCGGACTCAAAAGGGTCGTACTGGAAGCCTACACATTCACACAATTGCAAACACAAATGCTTACATTGTTCAAAGGTGTAATTTGCATGGTAGTTATAGTCATATCCATAAAACGCGACATGGGGTAGGAACAAGAAGCGAGACTCGGTGTTGTTGTTGTTGTTGCAGGGTATTTGGAAGTTTGGTTTGCACCCTTGAGACCAATCTTGATTGTTGACCATGCTGAAGCCTGGAAGACAGCTACAACTACTACCAGCACTTGGATCAACACTGCAAACACTGTTGGGTCCACAAATCCCATGAATCTTACAAGGTTGTTGCTTGGCTTGCCCTGATACTAACCACATATCTTCTCCTTTTTTCCAGCTATATACACGAAGATTACCATCATGATCAAGGGTTAGTCTTCGTTGGAGCACCGTCCCATAATCCAATGTCTTCAAACTGAAACCATCAGAAGAATGGAACTTCCCCAAAAGATCAAGTGTTGCAACTCTGCTACTATTGTAAGTGGATCTACCAGCATCCCAAGCGAGAAGCCAAGGATCTGGCCAATACACACTTGAAACTTGAGGACCATCATAAAGAAGACGAAGAACATTGTCATTGTCAAAGAAGAGTTTGTAGAAGCCAGAAGAATAGTTGCTCTCTATTCTTGAGGAAACAAGCTTCATGTACCTTGTGAAATTTTGATCAGGAAGGAGTGTATCTGTTGGGTAATCGAAACTTTGCCACAGAATGAAACCATTGTTTTGTTCTTGAAGTACGAGGTTTCCAGTGTCGTACAAAAGCAACTCAAGTTGGTTGGATGAGTTGGTGTTTGTGGTCCAAACTATGAAGTGTCCTGCATCTGTTAAGATGAGGTTACCATTCTTAAGAAGGGAAAGTTTTGAGCCTTTTCCATTCACTGGTTGGTCACGGTTTGCCATCCAAACTATGGTGGCATTTTGGCCATGTTTATATGCAAGTTGGGTGAACCATATGGAGAAGCAGTAAGCATTTTCTCCTATGGGATAAAAGCCTGCGGTGAATGTGCCATTGGGTGAAACTATAACATCTTCATCGAGTTTCTCCACTGAGAGGGAGAATGAAGATGAATATTGAAAAGGCAAAACCAAAAGCAAAAAAGCCAATAAGATTGAATAGGCCATTTGTGTTGTGTGTAGAGAGGGTTGATAATATTGCTCAATGCAGAATTCTATGGTTATTGTGAGGTAAGTAGAAAGGTCATATCAAATCATTTTTTGTTTTTTAATTTCAAACAAGAATCAACTAGGAATATAATATTGTCAATGTTGAAAATAGTGTGGAATGTTATGTCGTGTGGGAAAGGGGATTTTAGGTGTTCCATGATGATCTGGTGTTAACCAGTAATTATCCATGGTTGACTAGTATTTTCAAATTAATTTGCACTAAATAGTGGACGCACTAAACTTTTGTGATATTTAATGTTTTTTTATCGGGTTCGCTTTTTCTGTGCATGTAATAATACGCATTTGTTTAATCGTGTTGAGCCGGAAATGATGGTGTTTTATAATTTAAATTATTTTAGGATAATGATAATCTTTATATTTATAATTTTTAAGATTTCAATACCCATACGACGTCTTTTTGGGAATAAATGCAAATAACTTATATGCAGTAATTGCAGAAACATTTTTCCCTTTTTTATTTTAGTACTTTTATAGAAAAAATAAAAAAAAATTATGACAAATGTTATCTATATATGAAAGTACAAAAAAAAAAGTTCTTAAACAAAGTTTGACTGAATATTAACATACATTTAGGCCTGAAATGTGAAGAAAATCAAGGGGAATGTGAAATAAAAATAAATAATATTATAAAATTTATATAATTTTTTTTTTTTAGTTTTTAAATTTTTTCTATTGTTTAAACGGGTTGACCGCACTATTAAACAAAGTGAATTGGACACTTCAACCCATATTTAATTCAACCCATATTTAGTGAATCCAATTTTAACGAATTGACGGCGAATTAGGCACAATATCTCATTTTATCACCTCTAGGCTCTGCATTAACTTCTGTGGTCCGCTGTTAAATTCTGAACAAGTGATCACCCTTAAATTAAGTGCAATTGTTTAAGACATAACGTTGAAGTTTGCAATGTAGCTTTGTTTAAACTTTAAAATAAATAATTTTGTTAAGAGATTTTTAGAATCTACTATTTAAAAAAAAAGTTAATATTTTTTTGGGGTTTCAGCCTTTTTAGGAAAAGCTTATTTAATAATTATAAAAAAAAAGTTTCTTAAAAAAATAACAAATAGGTGATTACTCTATCTATTTTAAAATAATTGTTATTTAAGATTTTACATAAAAATTTAAGAATTCATTAAATAATTCATTTTATAAAAGAGTAACTATATGTTATTAATCAAATTACTCTTTAACTGTATTAAATGTCTTTTTCATTCTATTAAAAACACCAAGAGAAAAAGCTAAAATTTAAAAAAATAAAATATGCATTCTTGATTTTTTAATGTGAGAAACAATTTTTTTTAAAAAAATTTGATGCATTCTTGATGTTCTGAGTGACAAACAATTTTATTTTATTTTTTTAAGAAAAAGGGACTAAAATTTACAAAGTTTTAATCATTTGAAAATGAATGGAATATCTTCTCACAACTACACCACTTTGTTTCATTAATTTTTTTACTTTACTATTTTAGTTTAGTTTAAATTATTTGTCACTTTATAAAATTAAGAGGGCATTTTATTATTATTATTTTTGTCCTTATCTTTTGATTTTTTTTTCTTGGTAAACAACCTTATCTTTTGATTTTATTAAGTAGAAATGTAGAATAAGATAATTTTATTAAAATAAAGAAATAATTAATCAAATAAACATATATTTAATATTTAACATCCTTGGAAGTCACTGACATATTCCCGTGGACCAGTTTTGCATCAGTTTTTTCCCATCTTTCTTCATCATAAACTCTATCTTCGAAATGGGCATCTGGAAATTGACGTTTTAGATAGATAAAATATAGCTCAACTATCTAATAAAATAAATAAATATAACTCAACTTGTACAAAAACTTAATAAATAATTCGGTGAGCTTTTAGAATCCTAGGTATTAAAACACATAAATATAACTCAACTTGGAAAAACTTAATAAATAATTCGGTGAGCTTTTAGAATCCTAGGTATTTACACTGTTTATTTACAGAATTTTCTTCTCAATAGATATTAAATTTTATTAAAGCAAGTAAAAAAGATATAGTTGTAAAATGCAAGAGATCATAAGAAGACTTTTGGACTTTTTGATTGCTTGACAAGTCATGAAAAGGAACTTGTAGAGTGCATCCCTAGCGTTTCTTCTTATTTGCTCACTATTTCCATGGAAATAATGACAAAATATTGCAATGCAGTGGAAGGGTCAAACAAGCAAAATATCCTTCTTTGACTCCAACGCTTGACTCGGTTTCACATTTGTATTTAGGGTTTTATTAATATTATGTTACATAATTTAAGTATTGTTTCCAACTCTCACAATAAAATGGAGAGAGAAAATAGAATAATGAAAGAAAAAGAAAAATATGTGGACCTCATCTTTTTAATGTGTGTAAGAAAGTGTTGTTATTATGTATTTATTGAGATTTGTATTTATGAAATGTGACCCTGCGATATTTTAGTGGTTAGATACTCAGCAACACAATCGTGCCATTGTACTATACTCTGTTGACCCTGCTATCCCATCGATATTAATAAGCCCTCCATCACATTGCAATGACCAAACTACTTAGGTGAGCCCATACTTTTCAAGGGGAAGCTTCCCACCCAAGTATGACAGCTTTGGCTTTGTTAAAATTATTCAAGAGTGCGTAATGGTGAAGTGTTACATCGATCATAATATATATGTTTCATTTTTTCTAATGTTATTTTAGAAAATTTTATTTAATGTTATTTTGAGACAGAAATCATAGTGGATTTATAATTTTAATTTATTATAGGATTATAATAATATTTATCATTCTAATTTTTTAATATTTTAACCTCAAAATAACGTCATTTCAATTAATATTAGACAATTTTTTTTAAAAATAATATTAGATATTTTATTCCCATATATATATAAGTCTTACTCTAGAGTCAAATGATATATATATATATATATATATATATATATATAGGAGCAAGATCAAATTTAAAATTTGATATCTCATCTGAGAGTCGTTAAATCAAAATAGGTCTACGATTCTGATTTGTAAGCATGTGACACCATTGATCTTTTTTGATCTAACGACTCTCAGATGAGGTGTCAAAGGATCCTACCTCAGATGAGGTGTTAGTAACGGTTATCATTTATTGCGAATTAATATTTAATTAATGAGTTTGATTTGAAAAATGATAACCGTTGATTGGCGAAATCTACGGTTAAGATGTGGTCGTAACATTGTACGTAACATTATTTGTGTGTCACAATATCCTATCCCATATATATATATATATATATATATATATATATATATGTGTGTGTGTGTGTATATATATGTATATGTATATATATACATATATATATATATATATGTATATATATATATGTATATACATATATATATACATATACATATATATACATATATATATACATATATATATACATATACATACATATACATATATATATACATATACATATATATATACATATACATATATATACATATATATGTATGTGTGTGTGGGGGTTGCATTTGTCATGTTGAATGATAAAAGTTGAGTTTCCTTTAGATACATCAATACTTGTGCTGTAATTTCTTTTCTTTTATTTTAATTTTAAAAAATTGGACCCCATACTACTTGTCTTTATAGCATGAGTAAATGATTGTCTTGCAACATAATAAAAACATATAGGTTCACTTTTTCTACAATTAATGTAGATAAGTTATCTACATTTAGCCCAAAATGACGTCATTTTAGGACGGAAATCAAGGTATTTTTGTAATTATAATTTATTTCAGGATTATAATAGTCTTTCTCATTATAATTTTTTAATTTTTAACAAAAAATGACGTCATTTTGGGAGTGAATGTAAATAACTTATCTACATTCATTGTAAAAATATTAAAGCATATATATATATATATATATATATATATATATATATATATATATAATGAGGAGAAGTCTCCTTACTTGTCTGTACTTCGGGTTGTAAAGGCCTTGAAGGAAAGGGATTTCGGATTTATTATGTTAGGAGGTCTGGTGGGCGTCAATAAGGAGCCAATTTCTAATATTCCGGTTGTCTCCGAGTTTGAGGATGTCTTTCCGGATGAAATCCCGCACTTTGCTCCAGAGAGGGAAATAGAATTTTCCATTGACTTATTGCCTGGCGTGGGACCGATCTCTTTGGCCCCATAACGGATGTCACCTCTGGAATTATCTGAGTTAAATAAACAGATTGAAGACTTGTCCAGGAAGAATTTTATCAGACCGAGTGTGTCTCTGTGGGGAGCACCGATAATCTTTGTTAAGAAAAAGGATGGATCTATGAGGTTATGTACGGATTACCGACAGTTGAACAAGGTAACTGTTAAGAACAAGTATCCTTTGCCGCGTATAAATGATTTGTTGGATCAGTTGCGGGGTGCGACTGTATTCTCCAAGATTGATCTCTGGTCCGGGTATCATCAGATTCGGATAAAGCCGGACGATGTTCCGAAGACAGCTTTCAGGTCCCGATATGGACACTATGACTCTATGAGTACCTGGTTATTCCTTTTGGGCTTACAAATGCACCAGCTGTTTTCATGAGTTATATGAATCGGATCTTTGAAGCCTATCTGGATCAATTTGTGGTTGTCTTTATTGATGACATACTGATATATTCAAAGAGCAAAGAAGAGCATTCCGAGCATTTAAAGATTGTTTTGCAGATTCTGAGAGAGCATCAGTTGTATGCTAAGCCGTAAAAATGTGAATTTTGGCTCTTTTTGAGATACAATTTCTGGGCCATGTCATCTCGGCTGAAGGAGTGGCAGTGGACCCGAGCAAGATTGAAGCAGTATTAGAATGGGAACGTCCTAAAAATATTACAGAGATCAGGAGTTTTCTTGGTTTGGCTGGGTATTATAGGCGTTTTATTGAAGGATTCTCACAGATGGTACTACCTTTGATGCGGTTAACCCGTAAAGGGAACCCATTTGTGTGGACCCAAGAATGCGAAGTGAGCTTTCAGGAGCTAAAAAGGAAATTGACTACAGCTCCGGTATTGATATTGCCGGATCCTACAAGTAAATTTGTTGTGTATTGTGATGCTTCTAAGTTTGGGTTAGGCTGTGTTTTAATGCAGTTTCAACAGGTGGTCGCTTATGCTTCTCGGCAGTTAAAACCGCATGAGGAGAACTATCCGACCCACGATCTTGAGTTGGCAGTCGTAGTGTTCACATTGAAAATCTGGCGACACTTTCTATACGGGGCCGATTTCATTGTCTACAGTGACCACAAAAGTTTAAAATATCTGTTTGATCTGAAAGAATTGAATATGAGGCAACGCCGCTGGATGGAATTTCTGAAGGATTATGATTTTGAATTGCAATATCACCCTGGTAAAGCCAATGTAGTAGCCGATGCTTTAAGCAGAAAAGCGATTGGTATGGCCAATTTGATGATGTCTGAGTATAATTTGATTGAGAAATTCAGGGATCTCCGCATTCCTGTGAATACAAAAGATAGTCCGCATTTATTGACTACTACAGTAGTCCAGAACTCATTAGTGGAGCGGATCAAAGAAGCTCAATTGCTTGATGAAGAGATTCAGTCTATGAAAGAACAGGACTTCGTGTCCACAGATGGGTTCGGTCTTAAGTTTTATAAGGATCGGATCATTGTTCCAAAAGGTCAGATGGTAGATGAGGTATTGGCAGAGGGCCATATGGGTAAATACACTATCCATCCTGGTGCTACCAAGACTTGAAATGAAATTTTTGGTGGTCGGGAATGAAGAAAGATATTGCTCTATATGTGAGTAAGTGTTTGACTTGTCAGAAAGTTAAGATTGAGCATCAGAGACCTTCTGGATCACTGCAGCCTTTGGATATTCCGGAATGGAAATGGGTCAGCATTTCGATGGATTTCGTAGTGGCATTACCGAGAACTCAGGCTGGTTTCGATTCTATATGGGTAGTTGTAGATAGATTGACAAAGTCAGCACATTTTATACCATTCAAAACGAGTTTCTCCACAGAGCAGTTGGCTCGGTTATATGTAAGAGAGATTGTGAAACTTCATGGTGTTCCTGAAAGTATCATTAGTGATCAGGACCCTAAATTCACGTCTCGACTTTGGGATGCAGTGCAACAAGCATTTGGTACGCAGCTCAGACTGAGTACGGCTTATCACCCTCAGACTGATGGTCAGACTGAGAGGACTATTCAGACCCTGGAGGACATGTCGAGGGCTTGTGCCCTAGAACAGGGAAATGCATGGGATAAGTATCTTCCTCTAGTGGAATTTTCCTATAATAATAGTTATCATGCCAGTTTGGGCATGGCTCCCTATGAAGCTTTGTACGGCCGTAGGTGCAGGACGCCTACGTGTTGGGCAGAAATTGGTGAGAGGCAGTTATTTGGGCGGATATGGTCCAAGAGACTATCGATCAGATTATGATGATAAGGGATCGATTGAAGAAAGCACAGAGCCGCCAAAAGAGTTATTATGATGCAAAGCATCGACCCCTTGAATTTTCGGAAGGGGATCATGTGTTTATCCGTTTGTCTCCGACTACGGGTGTTGGGCGTGCTCTAGGAGTGAGGAAGTTGGTCCTAGGTTCATTGGGCCCTACCAGATTATAAAGAGGGTCGGACCTGTGGCATACCAGCTTGCCTTACCTCCACATCTGTCAAATCTACATAGTGTTTTTCACATCAGTCAGCTTCGGAAATACGTGCCTGATGCGTCCCACATTGTTCAGCAGGACGATATTGAAGTAAGAAAAGACTTGAAGTTTGTTGTGGGACCGTTGAAGGTTCTAGCACGTGATGAAGAAGTATTGAGAAATAGGACTATTCTCATGATCAAGGTGCAATGGGAAGGATTGCCTCCTGAGGACGCTACTTGGGAGCGGGAGAATGAAATTCTTCAGCAATACCCTGAGTTTGACGTCAGTTATATGTTATATTCGATATTTGATTTTGTGGGCAAAATCCTTAAAAGGTGGGGTGAATATAATGACCCCAAATGGTAAATCTTAATCAGAGGTTTAATTTAAGGATTTTAATGCCATAATTAGATTCAGTGAGTTATTCCGAGTATTTTGACTGTAATCATGACTATGTTATGAACAGTGCGTTCTACCGGAGAATTCGCAGTCTTGTGAATTAACCGGTAGAGTTTAAATAAGCAAAATGATTTTAGAGACATAATTTGATAATTCTGATGACAAATATGAGTTCAGAATGAAAAATTGTATAACCTGGCACTTTCCGTGAAAATCTCGTGAATAGTGTTCCTACCAGGTACTTTGTACTGCCGTTTAAGCAACCGGTAGAGTCCAGAAATAAATAATTGATGAAATAAGCATAAGAAAGTCCAATATATGCCAAACAAGTCAATATAGGCCCAAGAAAATGATAAGTTTATAAGTTTTAAGTTCAGAAGTGAACGAAGTACAGTTAGGGGTTCATAGTGCATTTCGTCAAAAACGGTGCAGAAACCATACTGTAAATTTTGAATATTGTTCCTTAGAAAATAAAAAATTAATGTAAATGATTTTAAAAAAATAAAAATATGTTCGTAGCGTTAAGTTAGTTCCGAGTCATATTAAGTTAAAATACGCGATAGAAAAACATCCCATTAAAAAGCCACATGTACTTAAATGGCCAAGTCACTTAAGTTTCATTATCTAAATCATTTTCTCTCTCCTCTCATCACTCATCACCGTGCTGCAGCCATGGAAGGGGGGCAAGGGTTTTGGTTTTTGTTTCTTTGATTTCTCCTCCAATAAGCCACCAAATCTTGCACCCAATATACCAATCTCATAGGAAATCATCCAAGGAAGCTATTCCACCCCTCCATTTGAGCTGATTTCCTTTGTGGAGGGAGATATCCATCACCCCATTTTCGTGCACTATTCATCCAAGGTGGAAAAAGGGAGTTTTTTGGTGTAGACTTGCTTGGAGGTTACCTCCTTGACCTTGTATAAGCTTTTGGAGGTAATGAACCTCTATTTCCATAGTAGTATCTTGATGATTTATGTTATAAAATTTATGATCATGTTTTGGTAGGAAAGCATTGGGTGTTAAACCTTGATTAGATGATGAATCTTTGTTGTTTTGGCTTTAGGAAATGAAAATGAGCATTTGTATGTTTGTGAAAAAAATTAGAGAAAAATCATATGCCTTTCCTCTCTATGTTTCGGCCTTAATAGGGTTCATTGTGCAAAATTTTATGTGATGTAGTGAGAGGGTTTATTGTGTAGGAATTAAGGGGAAAATTGATAAATTGGTGAGAAGGCCAAAGTAGGGAGAATTATATAAAAAATACCCTTATGTTCGGTCTTGAGGGGCTTTGGAGGGGCTTTATGTTCCAAAAAAATTATGTTGGAACCCTATGAAAACATGTATTTGTATGTGTGAGTTACATGTAAGTGAAGGTGTAATGTGTTGGAAATGAGTGAAAATAGATGAGTTAGTAAGAATGCCTAAGTAAAAAGGACTTGATGTCCAAAAATTTAATTGGAACCTTGTGGATACATGCATATGTATATGCAAGCTACATGTAAGTGAAGAAAAAGAATCATTAAAAATAAAAGAACCCTTTTGCCTAATCCTTGTAGAGTTCGACCTATAGGGTTCTTAGGGATATATTTTGTTACATTTTATTGTAAATAAAATGTGTTGTAATTCATTGTATAAAAATTGATGAGTTAAGAAGTGAAATGATTTGAGAAATGGTTGAAAAACACCTTGATTCCCTAAAGGGTATGTCCGCGGCTTTTGAAGTAAAATGACATGATTTATGTTTGAAATTCTTAAGAGAATGTTTGATTAAATTAAAGAACATCAACGGTTATGAAGAGGTCTAGACTTGTGTATTGGCATAGGATTGGCAAAAATATAAAGAAATGAAGATAAGCGATAAAATGTATGCCTTATGGAAAATCTAGGCATGATAGCATTTTATTGATTTGTATTTGTGGATTCTTGCTCTAGGTGTACCTAGAGACTAAAAAGGATCGGAATCTCTTAAAGAAATATAAGTAACTTGTGCCACAAGTAAGCAGATTGATAAAGCTTCAGGAGGTAAGCTCTATGTTTAAGGAGTCTTTTCCTACTTGAGTGCTCCACCATAGTTAGTAGACTATGGTTGGACTATATGACTGTTTAGACACTCTGTATAGGTGCATTCATATAGAGATATTTGATGATATGATATGATATGATAAGACTGGTTCTGATATGATTTATGTATTGACTTTTGGTACACGGATGTCTTCTTGGGTTTTGCCTGAGATTGACAGTGTACACCTCTGAGTTACTCTATTTCCGTTTGGGGCCATCCCTTGGAAATGACGGCGCACGTCTCTGTTATGATATGATTATATGTTCTGCTCAGTTATGACATCTGCTATATGTTGTATCTGTATACTCTGTATCTGACTTTCATGCAGGAGTGAGCCATGGGTATGGAGAATTCTCTATAAACCTGGAGCTTACTGGGATTTGTAATCTCACCCCTCTTTGGGGCAATATTTTCAGGTGTACAGACTTCCGGTGAGCCTTCCTTAGGCAGGGACTCGACACGTAGCTGAGACTTTTGTCGTTCTGGATTTTTGGGTAGCAGTAGGCTACTATTTTTTTGGAGTGTATCTATATAGTTACATTCCTGCCATTTTGAGGATCTGGATGTTCGATCCTTTATTTTGTATATGGCCTGTATATGTCTTGTACATGTCCTTCAGTTTGATGCATGTACATCTTTGTATTCAGGCATGTGGATATGATTATGTAGAACTCGGTTATAATTATGTCTTGGATTGCATGACTGGTACTTCTGGATATGCATACTGTATAAACTGTCTATCAGGAACTCTTATGAGTGGGATTGGGAAATCCCCGGTTGTCCGATTTACAGAGGTTACTTTGCCCGATTTTCGTTAACGCCTTATGAACATTAAAAGTGAAAAAGAAAAAGTTAACTCGTATTTTCGTAAGTTAAGTTTTCCGTTGTTTCTGTTTTTATCATATGTATGTTAATTGAACCGGCTCGAGATGAGGATGTTACAGTGGTGATGACATGGTGGTGGTGGCAATAGTGGTGATGGCATGGTAGTAGCGGCGACGGTAGTAATGGTGGCATGGTGGTGGTGGTGGTGGTGTGATGGTTGTGACGGTACGGCGATGGTGGCGGTAATGGTAGTGGTGGTGACGTAGAGGTGGTGGTGGTGACAACAGTGACCACATCGATGGTGGTGATAATGGTGGTAGTGGTGGTGGTGGTGATGGTGATGACATGGTAGTGGTGGTAGTGGTAGTGGTGGTGGCGGTGACAATAGCGTGATAATGGTAGTGGTGGCAGCGGCAGTGGTGGTAATGATGGATTGATGGCATAGTGGCGGCGGCGGCGGTAGTGGTGACAACAGTGGCTATGACGACGGTGAAATGACGACATGGCGATGGCGGTGGTGTAGTGGTGGCGTGGCGGTGGCGGCGGTGGTAATGGTGGTGGCGGTGACGACGATGGTGGTGGTGGTGGTGATAGCAGTGTCTGCGACGATGATGGTGGAGATCACATGGTGGCGGCAGCTGCGTAACGGCGGCGATGGTGGCGGTAATTGTGGTGGCGGCAACGGCGATGTCGATAGTGGTGATGATGACAGTGTACAAAGATGGT
Source organism: Gastrolobium villosum (assembly GCA_032173675.1). NCBI lineage: Eukaryota > Viridiplantae > Streptophyta > Magnoliopsida > Fabales > Fabaceae > Gastrolobium > Gastrolobium villosum. Next base: position 52,305 of record JAVKPL010014185.1, read on the forward strand.
GGTGGTGGTGTTTGGTGATGGTGATAGTTATAATGGTGGTGGTGATGGTGGTGATAATGATGATGGTGGTGATGTGGAAGTGGTGGCGGTGGTGGTATGACGATAATAGTGGTGGTCTGTCGGAATGACTGTGGTGGTGATGATGGTAGTGGTGGAGAGTAATTAAGAGACATAAATGTTTCTCATGCAGAAACTTTTTATTTCTTTTCCTCGGCACAAAAATTAAATCAATTCTTCGAAAGAAGAAAAAAATATAAATCAATTTTATCAAAAGCATTTCTATTTCCAGGATAGAAATTAAAAAAAAAAAGATTCCGGGAAAATTTTAGATGCACACCTCTCATCTCGCGCTTAAACCCTTCGAGAGCCTTGTCAAAAATATTCAACTCATTCTGCATATTCTCTCTCCTCTTAAATCTCATTTTCTCCCACGATACACAATTTTCTCAGGGACACCCATGTTCCTCTTTGCAGCAGCCAGCACCCAGCATTTCGCTCATACTATTAACTTTGATTCTTCCGTGTTTAAGAATCCGCGTCCAAACGAGCTTCGTCATTTCGATTCTATTCGTGAGATCGATCAAAAGTCAAAACCATAACACAAAACCATAGTGTCGTTGTGTTATGGTAGATTCAATCGCGCAAAGGTTACGGATCAACTATAAACAAAGCTTGTTACTTTTCTATTATCATTCTTTCAGGTTTGTATTTCACCTTCCCTTTTGTTTTTCTTCTTCAGCTTTTGTCTTTTCCTTGTAGAAAAGCTCCTTGAACAATCGACGGAGGATACAATTACAAGCAATTCGGTAATGTCCCTCTCATTCTCTGCTTTTTGGTAAAAATATCATCTCTGTTTCCTAGAATTACGTTGTTTTGTTCATATACATCAGTGTGCTAAAAGCCCCACAGATACAATACGTTTTGTGCAGCTGCATGGTAGTTTACTATTTTCTTCGTGCTTAGCTTTCGTGGGGGTTTTCCAGAATAGTTTTCTGATTTGTGATTGCATTTTTTTTTTTAAATATTATGTTGTGTAAACAATTTTTGTGGACTGTTACCCCAACTAAAACTAAGTAATTTATTATCTCCAATTTAAAATTGTGTGAATAATTATTTCTAAAAAAAATAACATAATCTTATCATTTGGTAAAAATTATGACAGCTTAATCATTCTTTTTTGAGGTCTTGAGGACCAGTTATTACGGTTAATTTTTTAATTTACTTATTTACTCAATGTAATCTTGTTAGTTAGAAGATACTTTCTGTTAGTAGTTAGTTAGAAGAGTTGTTTTTCTGTTAGAAGAGTCAGTAAGTTGGTTAGATGGTTAGTAGGGTTAGTTAGTCTTTTTGGCTTTCTTTATCATGTATCCTTGCTGATATAAGTATCAGCATTCTTCGTTAATCAAATCAGTTTTTCCAGTTCTTTCATTTCATGGATTCGGTTTGTAATATGGTATCAGAGCTCTGAAGAGAGCTCTGGTATTTTTCTCAACTGTTTTCTTGCTTCTTCCTTGCCTTTTTTTTTCTCGCTACTTTCTTGCATTCTTTTATCACTCTTGATTACTGCAAGATAGCCTTCTCTATGGCAAATCAAAACCAGAACTCTCTTCCAGAATATCTCACGAATCCATCACATCCATTCTTTTTACATCCAAGTGAATCACCATCTTTGGCTCTAGTTTCTCTTCCGTTGAATGGAAGAAACTATCATACTTGGAGTAGAGCTATGAATATGGCACTTGTTTCCAAGAATAAACTTTGCTTTGTCGATGGAAGCGTCAACATGCCTGAAGCTGCTGATCCTCTTTATCCGATATGGAAACGCTGCAACAATATGGTTCTCTCTTGGATTCATCGTTCGATTGCGGATTCAATTATCAATTCTGTCATGTGGATGGAACGTGCTTCGGATGTTTGGAATGATCTGAAGCAGCGTTTTGCTCAATCTAGTGTCTTTAGAATTGCTGAAATTCTTGAAGATGTATTTCGTTTGCAACAAGGAGATCGTTCGGTTTCAGATTACTTCACTGAACTGAAGTCTCTTTGGGATGAGTTAGAAACTCTCCAACCACTGCTTGTTTGTAGATGCGTTCCTGCATGCACCTGCGGAGCAATGGTAGAAGTACGTGCATCAAGAGAAAGGATCCAAGTTATACGTCTCTTGAAGGGACTTAATGATCAATTCATCCAGGTTCGCTCGCAGATAATGCTCATGGAGCCATTACCGGATCTGAATAAGGTATTTTCTCTTATCTCTCAGCAGGAGCGTCAGATAAATTCAAATTCGCATGATCTGCTTACTGAATCAAGAGTCTATATTTCAAATCGAACTCCAACTCGAGGTTCCTTCTCACAAAGAGGAAGAGGACGTGGCTATGGCGTTGGAAGAGGACGCAACTCGAAACTTTGTACACATTGTGGAAAGCTTAATCATACAGTAGATACATGTTTTGAAAAACATGGTTATCCTCCGGGATATAAGACGCGAGAAAATCCAAAATCAGCGAATGCTGCTGTACACGATGAAAATGATGAATCTTCTGTAGATCAAAATTCAGGAGTTATGCTCACACAGGATCAATACCAACGTTTCTTGGGACTTCTCGAACATCACAACCTCAATGAAGATAGTGCACACTCTTCGAATGTTGTTCAAACTACCAACACAACATTGACAGTTGATACCAATAATGCTGGTAAGAAACCTTCGTTGTGGATTTTAGACACTGGTGCTACGGATCACATTTCTTATGATAAAGATCAGTTTCTTACTATGAAGTCAATAAAACCGATTGCTATCACACTTCCAAATGGCTTAAAAGTTCATGCTAAAGAATCTGGGAGTGTTTTGATTTCATCACTTCTCATATTGCATAATGTGCTATATGTTCCAAACTTCACGGTTAATTTGATATCTGTGAATCAGTTGCTTAATTCAGCTAACTGTATGCTCATTTTCAATGCTTCTATTTGTTGGATAAAGCAGGTGCCTACTCAGCAGACGATTGGTACAGCTGAGAGGCACAATGGGCTGTTTGTCATGAAGATTGAGAGATCAGATGATGTTGAAGCTTTGCATAAATGCGATAATAAGATGCAGAAATCCTTCATTTGCTGTAATACCACTCAGTATAGAAATAAGAATGATTTCCCAGCCCATGTATTGTGGCATTTTCGTTTGGGGCATGCTTCCCAGAATGTTTTACAGCATATGCATAGGAATTTCTCTTACATAGACAGTAATCATAGTCTTGCTTGTGATGTATGTCAGTTTGCACATCAAAGACGATTACCGTATACTTCCAGTGTTAGTAAATCCACTCGCATTTTTGCTTTACTACATGTTGATATTTGGGGGCCGTTTGGAGTATCTTCCATTCATAATCATCGCTACTTTCTAACTATAGTTGATGATTTTTCAAGATTCACGTGGACTGTTTTGATGAATTCAAAAGGAGAGACTCGAGGTCATTTACAATCTTTCATCAATATGGTAGAGAATCAGTTTGAGCATCATGTCCAGATTGTTCGCTCAGATAATGGCAAAGAGTTTCTTATGCCTGATTTCTACTCACAAAAGGGTATATTGCACCAGAAGACATGCGTCGAAACACCACAACAAAATGGTGTCACTGAACGAAAACATCAACACATTTTGAATGTGGCACGTGCACTTCTATTTCAAGCACATCTTCCACTGAATCTCTGGTCTTATTGTATATCTCATGCAATCCATATCATCAACAGATTGAGCACTCCTTTACTCTCTAACAAAACACCATATGAAGTCTTGCACAATCAAGTTCCTGATCTGTCCTTTTTAAAGGTATTCGGCTGTCTATGTTATGCTAGCACCTTAAGTGCTCATCGATCGAAATTCTCCTCAAGAGCACGAAAGGGAGTCTTTCTGGGTTATAAGGAAGGAATCAAAGGTTATGTTATTTTAGACATCAAGTCAAGAGAGATCTTCATTTCACGAAATGTTGTTTTCTATGAAATGGAGTTTCCTTTCAAAGAATCAATTCAATCTCCCAATATAACACCTGTTGATAAGAACCTGAGTTCGGTTACTTATCATTCCAATGATCCTTTTGATTTGTTGATTCCAGCCTGTTCACCAACAAACACATGCCCACCAGCAAACACTTGTCCACCAGCATTACTCAATGCTTCTCAACCAGCTATCAGTACTGATAACCCACCCGTGCGTCGTTCAACTAGGACACGCCAACAACCTCATTATCTCCAAGAATTTTACTGCAACTACTTAAACACTCAATCATCCTCTCATAAACCATCCACTTCTCACTCCCTTTCTTCAGTCCTATCCTTCAACAAATGCTCCAAACCTTACACTTCCTATTGCCTCAATATCAGTACTGATATTGAACCTTCATCATATGCAGAAGCTGCAAAGCATTCTTGCTGGCAAGATGCCATGTCCGCAGAACTTGAGGCACTTGCTACTAACAAAACCTGGTCCATAGTAGATCTTCCTTTACATAAAAAACCCATTGGTTGTAAATGGGTATTTAAAATAAAACGCAAAGCAGATGGTTCCATAGAACGCCATAAAGCACGGCTTGTTGCTAAAGGGTTCACACAACTAGAGGGAGTTGATTTCTTTGATACATTCTCTCCCGTAGCTAAAATGACCACCATTCGAGTTCTCCTCTCAGTCGCTGTTGCTAAGGGATGGTTTCTAGAACAGCTCGACGTTAACAACGCGTTTTTACATGGAGAATTGAACGAGGAGGTTTATATGTCTCTCCCTCCTGGACTCCTTGATTCTGCTCGTCCTTCACAAGTTTGCAAGTTACATAAGTCGCTGTATGGTCTACGCCAAGCAAGCCGACAATGGTATGCCAAGTTAACTTCATCTTTGTTATCTTTTGGTTACACTCAAGCTCCTTCTGATCATTCCTTGTTTGTCAAGTCTAATGGTGCCTTGTTTACTGCGTTGCTTGTCTACGTCGATGATATTGTCCTTACTGGAAATGATTTTACTGAAATTCAACTTGTAAAAAGTCAATTAGATACTCAGTTCAAAATTAAAGATCTGGGCACCTTACGGTTTTTCCTTGGTTTCGAAATCTGTCGATCTTCCAAAGGGCTTATTATGAATCAGCGCAAGTATGCTGTTGAGATTATGAATGATGCTGGTCTGCTTGGTGCTAAAGCTGTTTCTACGCCCATGGACTCTTCTTGCAAACTACATAAGGAACAAGGATCTCCTTTACGTGATCCTTTGAGCTATAGACGGCTGGTTGGTCGTCTTCTTTATCTCACTAACACACGTCCTGATATAGGTTATGCAGTCCAGCAATTGAGCCAGTTCTTATCCAAACCTTTGGATGCTCATATGCAAGCTGCTCTTCGGGTGGTTCGTTATTTGAAGAATTCCCCAGGAAAGGGTTTGTTCTTTGCTGCTGATAACAACTTGGTGCCCACTGGCTTCTCTGATGCCGACTGGGCTGCGTGTGTTGATACTCGACGATCTGTTACTGGTTACTGTATCTTCTTGGGTTCTTCTTTGGTTTCCTGGAAGTCCAAGAAACAAACTACCATCTCTCGGTCATCTTGTGAAGCGGAGTATCGGGCTTTAGCTGCAGTTACTTGTGAGATGCAATGGCTTCATTATTTGCTGCGAGATTTATGTTTGTCCCCATCAGTTGCCTCTTGCATTTACTGTGATAATCAGTCTGCTATTCACATTGCTCATAACCCCACCTTTCATGAACGTACAAAGCATATAGAGATTGATTGTCACCTGGTACGCGAAAAGGTTCAAAGTGGCTTAATACGTTTACTTCCCATTTCTTCTGCTGCACAACTTGCTGATCCTCTCACAAAGCCTTTGAAGCCTGCCATCTTTCGCTCTCTTGTTGGCAAGTTGGGTCTTGTTGATATCCACCTCCCAACTTGAGGGGGGGGGGGGTATTACGGTTAATTTTTTAATTTACTTATTTACTCAATGTAATCTTGTTAGTTAGCAGATTCTTTCTGTTAGTAGTTAGTTAGACGAGTTGTTTTTCTGTTAGAAGAATCAGTTAGTCGGTTAGAAGGTTAGTAGGGTTAGTTAGTCTTTTAGCTTTCTTTATCATGTATCCTTACTGATATAAGTATCAGTATTCTTTGTTAATAAACTCAGTTTTTCAGTTCTTTCATTTCATGGATTCGGTTTGTAATAAAGGATGCGCGAGGTCTTCGTGATAAGCCATGTTTGATGTTATTTAGTTGGTATGTTAATCAGGTCGTGGCAGGGGCATCAGTGCTACTGATCAATTAGGGCTAGCACTGATCAATTAGGGCTGAGGTGGCTTGGGCCCATGTTTCGTAAAACCCTATGTTTGAAACTTTTGGTGTTCTACCATTGACCTTAAACAGTGGGAAAACAATAAGGGAACGAAAAACCCCCCAAACTAATTTTAGTTATACATCAATGAAACAAAATTGATTTAAAGAAAGATTGAAACTTTCATAATATGAACCTTATGTTTCGTAATAATATATTCGTGAACGAAATTCTTTCGCTATAGGAAACGATTTCAAACAATTTTTGTGACAATCACTAAAAACTTATTTTTTCAAAATCAGTTGAAAATAATTCGAGAAATTTTTTAATTTTCATATAATAAAACTCAGAAATTCATATTCAATTTTTTTTTAGAATACTCAATAAAAATATGCATATGATATATGGTTTGAAAACTCTTATCATGTAGAACAAAAACCCCAAGGTTTTCAAGATCAATTGCAAAAAATTACAAACAATATTTTATCATTAACTTTAGGTTCTATATACAAATTTCAAATTATTTTAACAAATAAAAAAATTGTGGATCTTATAATCGTATATGCATAGGTCTGATATCAAATGAAGTAGAAACGCAAGAGCAGAAATGAGAAGATATTAATGCGTGGAAGCTAGTATAGATATATGAAGAGCTATTATTTAGTAGGACATCAAGTTATACCCGATCAAATCATATTAAGTTTTACTTTTTTATTAATATCATTTCTTTTCATTTCTTTTTTTATTGACTCTTTCAATTTTAAATGTTTATTAAAAATTCATATTATTTTAAAATATTATAAATTCATATCATCCTTTCAATTCTTATAAATTCTATTAGAATTCTTTAAAATTCAATCTTATAAAATCTAAATTATAAAAAACACCTTAAGAAAGTCTTTAAAATCACTATAATTCTAGATAATCTTTTAAAATATATAAAAAAAAATTATCTCAAAATATTCTTTTAAAATCCTAAACCAATTCAAACCCCGAGTCTGTCTTTCGCTGGCATATTAGGTTCACCAAAATGTCGATGATACTTCTTGTTACTGCGTATGAAGAGGAAAATAAGATAAGAGGAGCTCATGATGATAGCACACATAGGGCTGATGAACCACAAAGGGCGTAGCCCGGGGCTTCAAAGATGTAGTCTTGCTCGTACTAACTGCATAAGACTAAAACCAACATGGGAGGGAGCGGGGCTATACCTTTAGAAGGCACGAAAACTGGAAAGGCTATATACCTTTACTTGGTGCCAACAAATCCAATTCAACCATTGAGAAAGCCACAGACAAATTATATTGGTTAAATTCATGAACGAAGGATAGAAATGGCCGTTCAACCATCGGAAACCATGATTCGAACATCAAAATTAGACCATCAAGTTCCTAAGTTCCAACCTTTAACACGGTAAAAATGGCATAACTTGTCTAGCTTATGTAATTTTAACAGAAACCCCAAACAAAAGATACTCTTTGTTTTACAGAAATGGGGATACGGGACACTATTCCTAATGCTGAGTGAATGAAGTGGAGCATAAAAAATAGTTACTGCCTCAACGATTTATTGGAGTGTGCATATGCTCGACAATTCTGGTCACAGCACCTCGGGACATCACCAATGTGTCGTGCAGCAAAATGCTGTAGACATTCAAGCCCTACAAAAACATGTCAAACCCATCATATATCAACATCAATAACACTTTTATCCCAAACCCATCATATATAAGCAAAGGAAATTTCTTCATTAGCTGGGAGTACGTATGAAATTAGCCACATAATGATTAAATTATAGGCTTTAAAGCATGACCGTTTTAGGAGAGTTAAACTTGTAACAACTAGAACCATAAGGCTGGCAAGTTACTATTTGATATGCAAGATGAAAGCAATCTTTTTTCATATATAATTGACAAAAAGATGCAAGTGCATGTTAGATGGAGGAAGGGAGAGAGGGAATGTATTTAGGATGATGTAAACACTACTAAACAGTAGGAAAGAATAAACGAGACCAGACTATGACAAGAGACCGGCATATCATAGAACTAATTTGGTTTTATGCCAAAAAGGTCAACCATGGTTATATACCTACTGCAGGGTTTGATGGAAAGGTGTACAAAAGGAAACAAAAAGACCGTCACATGGTCTCCTTCGATACAGAAAAAACAGTACATAATCAAGGCATAAAGGATACATAAAATGAGACAATGACTAGAGTGCAAACTCGATAAAGATTTTCCATGAGCACATGTTTGCACCAAGAATTAACTTCGAGTTTGTACCTTTTTACCTTATCATTGGATGCACTCATTGGGCACATCCAAGAGCCAGCGCCACAATGCATACTTTGTGGATGATGTGATCCTTGATAAGTCAAAAGAATGAGTATATTCTAAACAAAATTTTGCAGAGAAGCTTTGGAATCAACGGGTTTACAATTAAGTAGGAAAGAGGAAACAGTATATGATGTGCAAGTTCAGTAAGACACGAGTTAGTGATGTTTCGGAGGTGAATATTTGGGATTATAACATCATACGACAAGTTGTACAATTTAACTATCTTAGATCCATCTTACAAAGTGACGGAGATGTCACACATAAAATGGAAAGATGCTTCAATCGTAATTTATGGTTACAAATTGACTATCAAACTCGATGGAAAATTCTATTGGATAGCAATAAGATCAACAATGGCATATGGTAGTGAATGTCAAACAATTAGTGCCAACAAGAGCCCAAAAATCAGCCGAATATTATGAATGGAAATATCTGGAAGAAAGTTGGAGTATCTCCTATTGAGGAGAAGATGACGAAAACTCTCCTAAGATGATTTGGTTGTTGGAGAAAAAGACCAATAGAGGTACTAGCGAGAAAAATGAATCAAATGGAAAATAGTCTGATTAAGAAAACTACTACGAGAAACCATTAAAAAAGACCTTATTCTAAAATTGGTTTTTGATGGAGTCCAGTGGTGTCCATTGATTATTGATCCATGTACCTGACTGACCCCACACCTAGTATAAGGCTTGGTTGTCACTGTTGGAAATGTATTGATCCATGGAAGCATACTATAAACTTCAAACGAAATCTACAATGTACAGTTATACTTATCACTTCCATCAAAACTATGATAGAAGCAAAATGGATAAAACTTGGACTTACAATGGAGGGAAGTATGTTAACATAATGTAGATTTTGTGTAGCTAATTTTAACTTTTCATCTATGGGACCACCATCTACGAGTAGAAGTTTCTTGGTGTCCTCCATTTGTTTGAAATAGTTCACAATGTTCCTGGTTTTGTGTGTGGGAAGCTCCAGATCCTCAAACACAAGAAGCTGTATAAAAAAACAATTCCCCAGAGATAAGTGTACATAACTCAAGAACATACTCTTAGTAAACATATAATGCAAGAAAGAAAAAGGAAGTATAACAAGCAGTACAAACAAGATAATTAGGGATGAAAGAAGCTAAAAGAACACCTTATGTACAAATGAGCAGGATAGGGGTACATGCCCAGAAGAACCATTTAACTCACAGTAAAAGAGCAGACAGGAACATCACCCTTTTCTTTTTAATTTATGAGTTATTTTCTTGTTCCCCATTATGTTTCTTAACATGGTCTTACTGTATTAAGTAGTCACATGACTGGCAAGTCACCTTTTAATGACGAGACTCAAGACTCTAGAGAGCAGAGTTTAGAGGGGTGTATTTTGGGCAGGGCTTAGTAAAGTACAGTTAACCTAGTATAAAGGGTCTCTAGGACTATGCACTCAGCTGCCATATGATATACTTTTAGATACAAAGAGATTTTGAACCCTAGAACCCTAATTCGTTTGTTCCTACTTCAATTCTCTCTACACTAAACCACAATTTTGTGAAGAAGTTGCAGTCAATCTATTTTCTCGACACAAGGTGTTCAATTAAAAGAACAGCCTGCATTGGTTATTTATATAAATATATTACATATGAAGTACAGTGAAATTATACAGCATAATTTTATAGCCCAAATAGAAATAAAAACAAGAAGATTGGCAATCGGGAATGTGAGGCTGAGACCATTCATACGAAATTTTAAATGCAAACTGATTATACAGTGCATTACACTGAACTATATCTTTAATTTTGATATCAACAATAATATCAACAAAGAAGTCCCTAAAAGAAATAAGAATATTCCGTATCTTGCCAGTTTGGCTGCTAAATCATTAAACAATTAATTATAAATTCTACAGATTAAATCTTCCAGGAGTCAGAAATAGACTATATTGAGTATAAGGCTACTAGCAAGAATGTACACTCATGTAGCAGACAGAATAATGTAAATAGGATGTCCTTTTTTCTTTTCAAGGAGAGGCCAGGAAGGGATAAGGGAAGATACTTGCCTTTCCTTCTGCAGCACGAGCTGACAAAGCAATCTTCAGCCCCAGACGTCGAACCTTCTTATTTAGTTTGAAAGCATGGCTTCGGGGCTTAGGGCCATGCTTAGTGGCACCACCCCTGAACTATTACCATTCATTATTTGTTAATTTCAACTGCTGAAAAAGAAGAGAGAGGGGGGGGGGGGGGGGGGGGGGGGCGCAAAGGAATACAAAATCTATGAAGAAAGGAAGAAAAGAGATAGAATGGCAATTAATGAGCAGAATGCTCCACTACCTGAGGCCCACGCAATGAACCATGCCTTGCTCGACCAGTTCCCTTTTGATTCCAAGGTTTTCTCCCAGTCCCGCTGACCTCACTGATAGTTTTTGTTGAGTGAGTTCCCTATTGGCCAAATCAATTAGTAAACACATAACATTCTCATGTAAAGTTTTCATAGCTAATTTAGATCCTAGTACTAGATAAATTATACATTCAATACCATTATATGTTGATAGACACCCTCTATTAATAGAGTCTATGTGAGCATAAATAAAGGGAAAGGGAATGGATTAATGACTCAAGTGAACAAGAGAGGTTAGGTAGAAGGGAATATGTATGGGGGATTTTCTTGTTACTGCCATGACATGTGGCAACAGGGCAGAGTGAAGTGAAGGTGTAAATCCTGTTAAAGAAAATGCTTAAAGCGGAGAGAGGAAGAGAGGGATGGCAGGTAGAATTGGGTAGAGGGAGGTATTGAGTGGGGTTGGCTGTTCCTAAGGCTGGGACTCTATCTTGGAGTCACTCTATTCTGTAATTCTTCATTTTTGTGTGTTCTTGTTTTTCAAGAATTTCAGAATTCTCTTCTGGTGTTAGGAACTAGTAACCCATATCTCTAATAGAAAAAAAGTTCCTATCGTTCATCAAGTGTAAGAAGAAATAGATATTTCAAGCAATAAATGATAAAGCATCAATGGAAACATTTTTTACTTAAACATCTGAATAGATGTGCCAAACTGTAGTTATTGTCACAAATCCAAATGTTTGTCCCTCATCCCAATTCCCTATTCAACTCCCTCCCCACAATCAATTGTCAATGCAAATATAATGATGAAAGAAAATAATGATAGAGTATTTCCAGCATTCAACATCAGAATAAATCCTTTATATCATTAAGCCAATATAGAAAAACAATCACCAGTCTAGCCTGACTAAGAAATATAGCTTTTCCCCTGGATTACATATGTCCAATGAGAAACAAGCTTTAGATTCCAAAACATTAGCAGTCACAACCTGTTGTCGCTTTGCAAGTTGCCACCTAACAACACGATGAATAATATCCTTCCGAATAGGCAAATCAAAAACATCTCCAGCTAAGACCATAAATCCCTTGTCTTCATTATGAAAGTTGGTGACTGGAATTAAAAGATCCTGACAAAGCCCTACATCATAATGAACTACATAAATAACACTCTTAGATCTTATTGAAACAGGAATCAACTCATGGCATGATCAATGCTAGATGGGTTGCCATTATAGAAGGTAGGTAGTGAAAAAAACAGAGAACATGATCAAATATGAACTCAAAACTTTGATTTGTAATAATGGGCGGAAATCTCTGCTTTGCTCTCATTCTTGAAAAAGTCAGGTGCATCATTAAAGAAGAAGATTGTGGCCCTACATGCAGTTGAGAAATAGTGAACACACTTGCTAACCAACATAGGATAGTAATAAGAAAAATGTCCAACACATGACTTTAGTGGAGGACATAAAAGTTCACTGGCCACAAGCTCCTTCAATTTCAGAGCAGAAGCAGATCATTAGGCACACATAAAATATTAAGTTCTGAGTTTAAGGATCAAATGACAAAGCCACAGAGAATGTCAAAAAGAATATTTACACAACACATAGTTGCATACATTGTATCTAATTTTAGGTATAAACATGCTCTTAGAAAAAGCATACATTAAGTTCTGACATGTAATATACATAGAAACACATTCAGTCAGTTGCAGATGATATTTGGAGGAAATTATGCATCTTCAACCCTTTCCTCTGAACACTACCAAAAAGTATAATTGCCTATTAATTTTGATAAGGAAGATACATAATGCACAAAAAATCAAATCTCATATCTCAATAATCAAAACCAAATTGGAAATTCAAGCCTAGCAATCAAATAATCTTTCCTTTCAGAGATAAATATCAGAAGAAACACAATGAAGAACCAGCATATTCAAATTATCCTTCATACCTATAGAACGCTCAGATGTTACCAGAGGCTTTTTCGACAATAAATCAGATGGAAATGCACCTTCATCAAGCCTAGGAGGTAAAATAGAAGTAGAAAACCGTTGGATCATTGACCTGGCCTACATTTAAAATTTTAAATATCAGTAAACAACCAGCACAAGAGATAGCTGCATTGATTAAATATTCATCCTGAAAGAAGTTACAAATATAGAACGAAAATTAAAAGCAATGACAATGTACCAAGAGAAGGCCAGAACGTTCTGCAGAAAACAGACTTTCCCCAGATAAACTGTTGTATATATCTGTGGATGAAAAATCATAGTTATATAACGATTCATAAAACGAAAATAATAATAAATAAATGAAAATCGAATTAAGGGGAAACTAAATAAACGTATTACCATGTGAATCACAGCATCGTCGTCGTAGCAAATGCAAGGACCCGGAAGAACGTAATAGCCTTTTGGAGATCAAGGCCGCCATACTTCTGAGCAAACAAACTGTGATTTCAATCAGCAACAAGTGAATTAGCAAAGGTGAGAGTGAAATTAGATGAAGTGCCTCAAAATGATCAAACAATTTCGCGAAACATTTCATCAAACACATTGCAAGCAACTTAATTTCACAGAACCAACCATCATCAAATATCTCACAGCATTTTTACCATAGCCAGGTCCCTCAGCAATTTATATAATTATGTAAAAATGAAAATCAAACACTATCGGATGCTAACTTAAACACTGAGCACGTAAAGAATAAAAGAACGTGTTAGTTACCAGCGACCGAACGAAAATCAGAATAAGAATCCCAACTTTCGCTCCTTCTATGCCTCCATCGAAGTTGCTGCTCTTTCCCACCGGCGAGGTAAGCTCGGGACTAATCAACTGTTTCAGAGGGCAGCTTTCGCTGATGGGCCTACGTGGGCTTAGGTCAGAAATGGGCTTTGGGCTCCTACCATCTTTTCATAAGCCTGAAGAAATTAAGACAGCTCAGCCAGGTCTGAAAAATACGGCTAGCCCAATCATGCAAATAGTTTAATTTACAAATAAAATAAAATGGTAGTGTGTATCAATTTAAAGAATGTAAAGTTGTGTCATTTTAAAAGAAAGAAAGAGATAGATGAGAGAGGAGAGACAGTTGACAAAAAAATAAAGATGTAGGTTTCACCTCCTTTGTGAGAGTGAAAGGATAGAAGTTGTGTCATTTAAAAGGATAAATATTTTTCTCAAAATAAAATTGACATAACTATATTTTCCGTATGTTTGAACGAATAAAGTCGACTCAACCTAAAAAAGCAAGGCTTTAATGTTTCTAATACTATACGACGTCGTGAATGTATAAGTTATCTACATTCGTTCCCAAAATGATGTTATTTTGTTTACTGTGTTTTTGTATTTTAAAAAGATAAAATTACAGAAAATATAATGAAAAAGACTATTATAACTCTGAAATAAATAATAATTTTAAAAATACATTGATTTTCGCCTCAAAACGACGTCGTTATAGGCTCACTGAAAAAATTTAGATAAGTTATTTAGTAGAAAAAAAGTAAACCAAAAAGCAATTGCCCCATTTGATTATTTCATTTACCATCCGCTGTTTGAAACTTCATCTTATTTTAAATTTTTTATTTTATTATATGAGTAAGCAGCTGCTGAAGAAATGGAGAAAAGATAGCTTGACGAACGGTCTCGATATTATACCTAAATCTCAAAAGACTCAGGTCATTGTCAATCAAGTTATTATTAAAAAGGGTTTCTTATTGGAATTGATTTATGATAATTACAGATGATATTTAATCATGTAACACTAATTGCTTGCAGTGGATCTTAATTTTTATCGAAGCTTAATTGGAGAAAATGAGTAAATTTTAATTATGAAATACATAATAATAATAATAATAATAAAAAACACTCTTTTATAGTAAAGATACCAGTTGCCTAATAGTTACTTGTTAAGAAGGATGTCCCATCCACTTATTAAAAGACCATGAGGAATTTAGACAAGACGAAGATTAGAAGATTTCATGCAAAAACCAATTCTGAAAGGAGTAAGGAAGATTAACTTGGGAGTGCTTATGATGGAGATGGGTTTTGCTAAGGTTCGCATCCTTCCCTCATTCAGTTTTTCCCAAATAGATATCAATGACTCCCAGAAGACTGCTAATGGTCTACTTATCCTCAACAATATCAAAATAGTACTGGCTTGCTCTCAAAAGCAATAAATATTAGTGGACTTGCATAAAAAGCAAGTTCGAGTAAAATTACAAATGCTTTGTATAAGAGTACCACGGACCTTTGTAACGTTCAAAATTTGAAGTTATAAATTAGCTCATTAGTCCCATCCCATGGGATGGAAATGAGAAAAAAAGAGAAGAAAAAATTTAGACAAGGTCTCAGTCGATTATTGTCTTGCGGCGGGAAGAGCTTTGAAACTTCCTATTTGCAGCAGTACTAAGCAGCGCTTCCTGTCGATTCGTGGCGCACTCTATATATTCTTGCAAAGGTGGAAGGTATGTTTGTTCGCCATCCTTGTATACTTGTCCTCGAATTATCTGTCCAATCATGAATAGGTGCTTTTAAATATTATCCCAAGAACACTATTAACAGACAGAAAGTTGAAAAAACATATATATTACCTTTGATGCCCAAGATCGTTCTGCTTGCAGACAAACATCTCTAATATCTCTTCCAGACATACTGAAACAATAAGAACCGATGAACAGGAAAGAAATGAAAAAAATAGTGCAAAATAATTTAATGTGACAGTAACTTATCGTAGCATATTGAGGTTAGGAAAAAGGGTTCATGTCTAGTTACTAAGATTCGATATTAAGATTTAAGAATGTGCCATGGATGGTTGAAGCAATAAGATAAATACGTCTCCCTCATCTTTTACCCTTACTTTCACTACCACCAATCTGTAAGCGATAACTCTAGTGGGGAACTCAAAACATAGCCTAACTTACTCTTCTGTAACTCTTGCAAGTTCATCTAGTTCGGGTCTGGACAGGTGCTTTGCATATTTGGATACTATTTCCTGACGAGTATGATGATCTGGTAAGCCAAAAGTAATCATTGTATCAAACCGACTACAAGAAGAAAGAGAAACAACAGTCAGGATAATTAACCTACATGATTATGTAAACTTTGCAAGCTATTAAGCAATTTGTATTAAAGCTCACCTGATTAATGCAGGATCAAGGTCTTCTTTTCTATTTGTGGCAGCAATGACAACAACCTTCTTATCCTGCTCAAAGCCATCTATCTGCAAAATTTGTTCCATCCGTCAGTCAAAAATCACTTCCTAAAATTCACTTCCTATTAAATTCACTTCCTATTATATATTTGTCAAGAGTCTGTTTTCCGGATTTGAACCTTTCAGTCACAAAAAAGCAGCTTTACCACTGCTCCATCCGTCAATTAAATCCATAAAAATTTAAACTTTGAGCAAGTTTGATATAGTTTGGATGAGTTGTTCGTTCAAGAGTTTATATAACAAGGATTTATTCTATACTTATCAGTTATCAAAGTCAAGCCGTTTACTGTCTTATGAAAGTAAAGTCAACTGCTTTGATCCTTAAAATAATATATCAATACTCAATAGTATCAAAAATTAATCTAAACAACGACAATCAAATCTTATCCTACTACATGGAGTGGGTAACTAAGAGAACAAGCTTGAGCAATATTAAAGTTGCTTCTTTTGTGACCGAAAGGTCCCAGGATCGATTATAGGAAATAGTCTCTTTGTAAATATGCAAAGGTAAAACTGCTTGCAAAGATTTTCTTATCCCAATCCTTGCAAGTCGAGGTATAATGGGGAACTCTTTTATTGAGCTCAATCAAAAACCAAATCATATCATAAACTAAAACAAACAAGTAAATAATCTTGATGAGTAATTATTATGCTAAAAAAGAACTCTCAAGCTGAATGTAAGTCCATCAACCCTCACTATATTATAAAACTCTTAACACAACTTCAAGATTAACCTGTCGCAGTAGTACTGACAATATTCTACGTGTGGCTTCATGCATTTCACTATCACGAGCAGCAGCAAAAGAATCAATCTGCATCTCAAAAAGGAGACAAACACTGTAAATAAATTTAAATGGAAAATCAATAAGAGGCATATAGCAACTGCTCATCAACATTTCTTGTTTCATTACCTCATCCAGAAATATAATAGCACCATTAGGAAGATTGTTTGCAAGCGAAAACACTTTCCCTAGAAGGCGTTCACTTTTACCGTAGAATTCAGACATTACTACCTCAAGTGGCACATATAGCAAAGGGACACCCTGCCAAGTCAAGTTGTATGCTGATTTCAGTTCACTGTATAATCAAGCACAAAATACAAAATCCTACGTAACATATACCATATGATTCACTATATTGATTATTGAAGACATGGGATCACTACATCAAACCAAGCTAAAAACCATAAACATTGTTATTCAAACTAGAAGGCAAAGAAAAAGAATCACAATTTAGGTGCTTACTGAATGGTATTTTACATGCCCCTAAGCTCTAGCTCACGGGGTGCTCCCCACCCCACTATAGGTGGAGGTATGGAGTTTGATCCCAATCCCCTTTCCCTTGCCCAAGAATCCCAGTTGGCATGCCACCTTCCACCCCCCCCCCCCCCCCCCCCTCTAAAAAAAAAAAATGCCCCATAAAAATTAAGGGTTCTTTATATATTAAGCCTATTACGATTATGAAAATATGATGGTCCGAGTCAGACAACACCCACGCACCATTTCCTATCCTTTGCAAACACAGGTGCACAAGTGCAAAGTTTAAAGGCAATTGCACCGTATTAAAGTGATAAATTCCCCATCAACAAAGCAAGTCTTTTGAAGACAACAACATAGGAATCAATTCTTGGATAACCTAAACTCCTTCAATAGTTCAATGTATTGACAGTGACCACAATAACATTCTTAGAGCATAGCTGTGGTGGAAGGTACAAAGTCAAACATTTTTGTCAGGCCAAAAGTAAAATACGAAGCAAAACCACAATCTGGAAACTTACAGAAAAACAGCCATACAAATCAAATTGTGAAACAATGAAAACTGTGTGTGAGTAATAGTATTACATAAAATACGGATATGTAGATATATAAATCAGCATTTAATCAATACATGATGCAATTTTCCCCATAACAGATAAATATAACTGAACAACAAATATAGCAACAAGCAAGTGGAACATATCCAATGTGGCTAAAAACATCATATCATTCATGACCCCTTAAATAATGTCTCAAGGACAACTTTAATTTATTACTGTTCTTCTTCAGTTGAGGATGGTAGGATATTCAATAACCAGTGCAATAATAAAAGTAAGGGGTACAGCTGTAAATATTTAAAAACAGCATACCGCTTGATTAGCAATAACACGAGCACAAGAAGTTTTCCCTGTACCTGAAACCATACAAATGTGTCATTCAAACATAACATATGACTTGAAGAATGAAAACTAAATGTCATACGATCGTCATAGTAACAATCTTCTCACTAAATTGAGATTCCAACCTTATTCACAGATACAGTTTCCTTATCAAGACAGTGTTATAGTCTCCTACTCTATGTCTAGTATCCAATACGAGAAATAATAGTAGTTTGAAGATCATAGGTACATTTAATACACCGAAAATGCACATAAATAAAATAACTTCGTTTTGTATTCTTGGTCAAACCATTTAAAAAGAGCTATATAAACAGTAAGACAAAAATTTCACTAAAAACTAATGGTTTCCTAATTGTACCCCATATTCCCACAATTAAAGAAGCCTGGTCATATTAAAAACTAATAATTTAAGAAAGTTTTTTAAGCCTTTCTACGCAAAATAGCATAAAAGTTGCATATTCTTCAACATATCAGACAAGAGCACCATTCGTGCAAAAATAAAGGGCCCTTCAGTAATGGAAGAATTTTCACATCTTCCAGAAAAAAATTTAAAAATAAAACACAAAGGAAAAACATGTTTCATTCCATCTAGTAGTTTTAAATTCATGTTGGAAAAGAGAATTCCTTCTTACGGGACAGTAATCATTATTGAACAGATTTTTTTCACCTTTAAATTTTTGTTTGTGTGTGAAAAAGTTTAGTTTTTTTTTTTTTATATAATAAAATGAAATTAAAAACAAAACAGAAAACTTACACCAAACTAAACACGCCCTAAGTGCTTAACATTACTTAAATATATAGAAAACACATAAAAGAGGCTAAAATGACACACCTGGTGGGCCTTCAAACAGCACAGCTCGGGGTCTGTTTGACTCAAACTTATGACGAGTTCCTCGAGCAATGTCATCATATACTTCAGGACTACGCAAAGCCAATAGTATTGTGTCTTCTATGACTCTAAAAAATAAGCAATTAAAGAATAAGTAAATCAAAGTACTTTCCTGCATATTGATAAATGAAATCCATACTTGAGCACATGAGTAAACAGATAATATGAAGCTGTTATAAGCAAACACAATACAAAAAGGAAAAGGGATTAAAAAAATTGAAGTGTTGTCTCTAATAAGATATAGAGATCACACGATCAAATTTGTAGAGAATGACCGACAAATATCTCTTTCTCCTCAAATACAAGTAATTATCTAATCCGTACACAGACTAAGAGCGGTAATTAACAGAAAAATATGCTGTGACCTAAAAAGTTTTGCTGAAATACGACACATAATGAACAACTGAGGCCATATCAAGCATATAATTTCGAAAAGAGAATAAAAAAAGATGAATCAATGTCTATTTTAGTTTGGTCCACTTGCAGCTCAGGTATCAAACCATGAAATTGAATTTTTTGTCAAAAACATTCACTTGCTAAAAGGAACAGAACACTAAGCAAGTCAGAAAATAAAGAATGAATTTCTAGATTCACATACCGTTTTTGATGCTCATACCCAGCGATGTTGTCCCATGATATCTCACCATTTGATATACCTATGGGTTCATCGAGTCCATAAATTCTTACCCCCATGGCCTCAAGACCAGAAATAGATTTATCTACAGATTGATCTTGTTCGGTCTCTTCCCTTGGCATTCTTTCAAAGGTGTTTCTTTGTCCCATCTTGTTACCAGCTAATTGTAAAACAGAGATGAAAGCATCAAGCTCTTCAGGACTCAAGTTCCCTTGTTTAATAAATTCAATTTCCTGCAATATTGGCCAAGGAAGATAAGTTTCTGACTAGTGATGACCATCTTTTTTTCGATGAACAAAAGCACAGTAATGTGAAAATTAAATAAAAAAATACAAAATTTAAAGACTGACAGCTTTATCTGAGCCAATGAGAGAATGAAATATGAGTACACAAAGATCTCCATCATCTGCATTTATATCTGTTGTGGATGAATCATTCACTTGACCAGGCTTTTTCTTGGATGGATGAGTAAGGGTAAGTTGCCAAGCAACTGTGCTGTGGATTGGTCACAAGAAACATTGAGGATTGTAACTAAATTGAGTGTATCACTATTGTATAGGAGATAACTCAAACATGCAGACTAGCATTCCCTAAATCACAGAAATTGAGAATCAAGTACCTGTCCCAAGCGCGCAATAACATATCTGAACCACCACCATGGCCTTCATCTTTAAGTCCAAGATGCGCAGTAATATTTGCAATAAGTTGTGAAATTTCACAACCAGGAGGAATTTGAAACTTAACACTGATCTATAATTGTAATTACAGCATCAGCTATAGTTTGACTTCCATTGCAGTAAAAGAACATCACATAATCAAAGCTAGCACACAGTAATTGAGAGTTATGCCTTTACTTCAAATCATTGCGGATAAACTAGTTGTTTTGTTTCCCATTCAATTACCTTATATTTAAATCTAAGACGTGTTAAGAAAATCATGGAATAAAAAAGTGCAATAACCTTTTGGCCTTTAGCAGCAACAATGAAGCGAGGATAAGAACCGTATCGAATTCCTCTACTTCTAAGCAACTCCTCAATTCGCTCGCGTTCTTTCTTAGCACTTTCTTGCACATCCTCGCTAGCATGATCCGCGTATGCTGTTTCCACCAATCCAATTCCGAAAATACCAGCTAACACAGCTGGAAGCAACGAATACTGTCTCGGATCCTCACGCGAAACTCGAGAACTTGAAACATCAGAAACGGAGGAGGTGAACCAAGCTGGTGCAAATTCTACACAGAATCAATCATAAATCATTCGTGCACATGAAGCCTTCAAAGAGCCCTCGTCGGAGATAATATAAAAATAAAAAATCAAACGCAGCAACGTGTTTGTAAAGAGATTAATTGGTGGTGAAACCAAAGTAGAGAATTGTGATTTGAGAGAGAGAGAGAGAGGAACTTACTGGAATATGAAGAACGGGGAAGGCGGCGTGAGGAGTGACGAGTTAGGGTGTGGAAAGTGGGATATGAGTGACAACGCCACGCTCGAGCTGCTCTCACTAACCGCTCCATTGCAGAGCGCAGAAACAATCACCACATTTAAACCCAAGCGGGGATGCTGTAATATTTAAGTAGGGGTTGCATTTCCCCTTATGGTAGGAGAGTTTTTTCCTGCCGATACAATCAGGTGGGCTCCACTGGTTAAAAAAAAAAAGATTTTGGCAAAAGTCTTGTCTTGCCGAGAAAGAAAGAAATATTACTCATGTTATCCAAGGGTTTAAAAAATTTATGCACTCACAAATCAAACGTAGAATTTATTATATATTTTTTCTCTTTTTTATCTTCTCTCTTTTAATTTGTAAATGCGTGTAATTTTAGTTATCAAATATAAGGAAAGATTTACACCAAATATATATATATATATATATATATATAGATATATATATATATATATATATATATATAGGGTTAAGATCATTTTACACAGATGTAAGTTATACTCTTAATCTTGTCCATTAATCTCACTTATATCTAAGGGCTCAAATTTTTTAATAATGTGAGCTATTGGATAAAAGTGGATCAATGATCAAGATTGAGTGTAAAACTTCTAACTCTTATAACCGGTATAAGAATATCCTGACTCATATATATATATAAAGAAAAAAACAATATAACGATAATTATGTAATGTAAATGTTAACAAATAATTATGTATCAACACTACATGATTAGCAATAAAAGCAGTTTTATTAAATAAATAAAAAATTACTTGTGAGCTGTAAGAACCCGCACCGCTAATTAAGGTAATTAGTAAGTTAATTATGATAATTAGGAAATAATTCCATAATTGACCCTAATAATTATTAATGGGCTTAGATAATTATATTGAGTGAGTAAAAATGCTGAAAGTCGCTTTTCGGAAGAAAAGCGCAGATACCGGTTCTGCTACTCGGTATAAATGCGTACCGGAAAAGTATCCCGGAAAATTATAACGAATGCATGATAATTACTAGAATATTATGTAGGACTTGTAAAATAAGTTTCAAGTCAAAATAACGTAATCTGGTGCCAGAACTGATACTGGCTATGGAAAAGCGCGTACCGGAAAGGTGCTCCGAAAAATAAAATAAAAATATGACAAATCTTAGAAAAATGCGTAGGTCCAGAATCCGAAGTTTGGGATCAAGATCTTTTACTTTGCGATTAAGGCTAATACTGCGCGATTAGTGACTTTGCCTATATATAGGCACACTAAGGCACAAAACCCTAGGTGCCTCATTTTTCCTACGTGACTGCTGCTGCCACCTTTCTTCTTCTTCTTCTTCTTCCTCTTCTTCTTCTTCTTCTTCTCTTCTTCTTCCTTCTTCTTTCCTTTGCCAAGTGATCACCTTTCATGCTTGTTTAGACATTTGTGAAGGTGAGAGTTAATCTTGGGGCTGCATTGTGGCCATCATTCTGAGTTGAGAGGTAGTTAGTGAGCATGAGTTTGAAGCTTTAGTAATGGCTACTTTGTGGTAGTCATTGTGAGCTTCAAAGTGCCTTCTTGTGGTGCAAGAACCCACCTTGAAGTGTCATTTTCGTGCTCCTACTTAGGCTGAGTGTGAGGAACCTTGGGAGAGCTCCAAGAGCACAACTTGCCTCTGTTTTGAACTTTGGTAAGTTACCTCACTATGATCATGAGTCTATGATGCTTAAAGTTGATGTCTTGGCCATGTTTAATGAGTAAACAAGAGGGTATAAGAAATATGAACCTAAAATGAACCAAAGATGCATGCTTTAACGTGTTGAAGTGTTAAAAATGGAACCTTGGAGGGATATCTTCGCGAAATGCAGAAACTGCATTCTGTCGCGAAATATCCGGATATCTCGAGTGAGATATCCGGATATTGGATATCCTGATATCTCGAGTGAGATATCCGGATATGGGATATCCTGATATCTCGAGTGAGATATCCGGATATGTGATATCCTGATATCTCGAGTGAGATATCCGGATATGGGATATCCTGATATCTCGAGTGAGATATCCGGATATGTGATATCCTGATATCTCGAGTGAGATATCCGGATATGGGATATCCTGATATCTCGAGTGAGATATCCGGATATGGGATATCCTGATATTCTGAGGGAGATATCCGGATATTGGATATCCTGATATTTCGAGTGAGATATCCTGATATGGGATATCCTGATATTTCCAATGAGATATCCTGATACGGGATATCCTGATATTTCCAATGAGATATCCTGATACGGGATATCCTGATATTTCCAATGAGATATCCGGATATCCTGGGATTTCGCAGGTAGCTGTGCTGTGTGAACAGTAAGCTATTGGGGGTTTGTGGACCCTAGATTAAGGAAGTTGAACTTCTGTAATTAATAAACTAAGTCAGAATCACATGATTAAGGGCTTATGGCTTTGTTGGAAGCCTTGAGACGTAAAACGTAAAAGAAAGGCGTAGTCTTTAAGTTGTATGCTTGTGATACATGATTATTGATGTATTATTGGTCCATATCAGATTGTGATACTGCTGTTTGTGGACTTGTGAGTGGTTGGACTCTTGGCTTGGATAGCTAGCTTGCAAGGTAAGCTTTCGTGTCCTCGGTTTAGCCATTTTGATGTTCCACCATGTCCCATGGGGATGGGTTTATGCATGCTGTGTTACATGCTTTGATTATTTTGAAATGCTGTTGAGCTGTTTATATGTAATGAGCTATTATGATATGCATGTGGTGTCCACCTAGACGGCAATCCTGAGTATGTAGTACATACAAGATGGAGAAGCATGTGGGTGAGGTGCAGGTAGTATCCATGTACTCATGTAGGCATAGACGTATTCCTACATTTCTCTGGCCAGTAGATTTGAAAGCACACATGACATGATTAATTGCTGCATCGCATGATTTTAGAACTTATACTGTAATACTGTTTTTAGAACTTATATTACACATGTAAGTGAGCTTGGGGTGGAGACTCCTTGAGGACCCCTTGTCTTACTGAGATTTCTTGTTAGAGATCTCACCCCACGTTTGGGGACGCTTATTTCAGGGTCAGGTAATGTTGAGGGCTCAGGTGGCAGGAGGCCAGAGTTGAGCTGATATTCTGATATGCTGTATTGCTGGATTTGCTGTTATGTTTTCCGCTTTTATTATGCTGATTATGTTGAGACTATTTGTTGGGCATTGTTGCCTTATTTGGTGAGCATGGGGTTTGTCCATGCCACATGATTGTGTTGTTGTCCTTTTATTTTTAATGTTGTAATTAATGTATCAGGATTTTGACCCAGGCTGCATGTGTAGTCCTGCGGTTCTAGATACACACATTATATTTATGTACGAGGTTTTCAGTTAGTTGTCTTGCAATTTACATACAGGCAGTATTTTTATGAAAATGATTAAGTAATCAAGTTGGTTAAGTTAATGACGTCATAATTGAATTAAAGAAAAAAGTTATTCCGCATTTTAATTAAGCGTGGCTTAATACGATAGTGTGTTAACAATCCGGGTTAACACGGGCTGTTACATTTTATGGTATCAGAGCACTTTCTAGGGAAAAGCCTGTATGTATTGCAATAACTTAGGATGTGTCGTTGCGTGTCTACTTTGTGTTCTCTCTAACTGGTGTGTGTTATGATAATGCATGTGTGACCACATGGCGTGGGCCTGATCAACTCATTCTTTGTGTAACTTGTGCAGAGTCATGGTACCACCGAGGAGGAACACGAGTACAAGCGAGGATCAATCGGATCCTGTCCTGGCTGCATTAGCTGAGATGCAGGCGGCCCGACTAGCCGACCAGGAAGCCACGAGGCTGGCAAACCGGGCGATGCTGGACGCAATTCGAGATGCGAACCGGCAAACCACGGCAGAGGTTCTGGAGGAGAACCGGATGGCCAACATGACGATGATGAGGGTCATGTTGGAGGAGCTGAGGGCTGGTCCTGCTGCGGGCCAGGGTCCTCCACCACCTCCACCGCCGCCACCGCCTCCACCTCCGCCTAGTCAACAGGAGGACACCCAGAGCCAGATGGGCGAGGGTAGTCATTTGACGGGGGCTATGCAGACTATCCCCGTTCTTGCTGAGGATCGTGACGAGATCGATCGTCGGCTGAATGCTTTCCGCAAGCATAAGCCACCTACCTTCGACGGATCGTATGATCCCATTGCTGCTGCCAGATGGTTACAGGCGCTGGACAAGATTTTCCGGATCATGCAGTGCACCGATCCGCAGAAGCTGCTGTTCGCCACATACATGCTGGAGGGCGAGGCCCATGAGTGGTGGACCAACCTGTCTCAGGTCTATGAGATGCAAGGTCATGTGATGACATGGCCATTCTTCGAGGAGAGCTTCCTGGGTCAGTACTTCCCTTATGACTCACAGGAGAGGAAGCAGGGGGAGTTTGACCGGTTGGTGCAGGGCTCGTTGTCTGTCGACGAGTACCTGGCCAAGTTTAATGAACTGGTCAAGTTCTCTCATTTTCGCATGGCGAGGCCTACTCCTACATTCTTGGCGGCCAAGTTCCGGAGGGGACTTAATGAGGATATTGCTGGACATCTCGCTGGTTCTGCTTCGAGAGACTTCGGAGCGTTGGTGCAGCAGTGCCGCGACATCGAGGACTACTGCCAGGCGAGTCAGGCCAAGAGGGCCAAGGTTGAGGTGCCACAGAGCGCTGGTGGTTCTACTCCCTGGAAGAACAAGAAATTTGCCAACAAGGGCAAGGGTAAACCACCATTGGCGGCTAAGCAAGCGCCAAATCAGTTCAGGAAGACTGCTGCTTCGGGGAACGCCGCTAGACCTCCTGCTCCCAGATGTTCTGGATGCGGGAAGTCACATTTTGGGCCGTGCTCTACCGGTCAGCTGATTTGCTTCCAGTGTGGCAAGGAGGGCCACTACTCGAGAGATTGCCCGACGGCGAGAGTTGCTGCAGTGCAGGCTGTGCCATTGCAGATGGTTCCTACTGGGGCACCAGTCGTGCCACCTACCACCGGACGAGTCTACACACTTGATCGTCAGCAGTCGGACAGAGCTCCGAACCTGGTCAGAGGTACTGTTACCATTGGTGGATCAGCTATTGATGTTTTATTTGATTCCGGGGCAACGCACTCTTTTGTTGCTACCCCTATTGCTGTGGGGCTTGGGTTGCCCAGTGATGTGCTTTCTCCACCGATGCGGGTTACCACCGCCACCGGAGAAAAATGTTTGACCTCCACTGTTCATCGCGATGTAGCGTTTCAGTGGGATGGCCGTGACTTCTTGGTAGATCTGATAGGATTACCGATGGCCAACCTTCAAATTATTCTGGGTATGGATTGGTTGTCCAGAAACTGTGCAATGATTGACTGTTGTGCCAAGAAAGTGGTGATGTCTCCGGGTGGGTCCACAGCCAGTTCCTCACCGTTCATTTCAGTCCTGCAGGCGAGGAGGGCCTTGAGAGCAGGGGCATTTGGCTATGTCATGTTGGGAGGTTTGGTGAGTGGGACACAGGAGGATCTCACTGGCATTCCTGTGGTGAGGGAATTCCTCGAGGTGTTTCCTGAGGAGATTCCTGAGTTTCCACCACAGAGGGAGATAGAGTTCTCCATTGACTTATTGCCTGGTGTGGGGCCTATATCGTTGGCTCCATACCGGATGTCGCCACCAGAGTTGGCGGAGCTGAAGAAGCATATCGAGGAGCTTTCAGCAAAAGATTTTATTCGGCCGAGTGTGTCTCCCTGGGGAGCACCGGTCATATTTGTGAAAAAGAAAGATGGGACCATGCGGTTGTGCACCGACTACAGACAGTTGAACAAGGTGACAATCAAGAACAAGTATCCTCTTCCACGCATTGATGATTTGCTGGATCAGCTCAGGGGTGCTTGTGTGTATTCCAAGATTGATCTCCGGTCCGGTTATCATCAGATACGGGTAAAGCCGGAGGATGTCCCAAAGACAGCATTTCGCTCGAGGTACGGGCACTACGAGTACTTGGTGATCCCGTTTGGACTCACCAATGCACCCGCAGTGTTCATGGACTACATGAACAGAATCTTCCAGCCGTACCTGGATCAGTTTGTGATCGTCTTCATTGACGACATCTTGATCTACTCCAAGACGGAGGAGGAGCATACCGAGCACTTGAAGATTGTGTTGCAAGTGCTAAAAGAGAAGAAGCTCTATGCGAAGCCGTCAAAATGCGAGTTTTGGCTCAAGGCGGTGAAATTTCTGGGTCATGTGATTTCTGCTAATGGAGTTGCAGTTGATCCTAACAAGATTGAGGCCGTGATGGATTGGGAGAGGCCCAAGACGGTTACAGAAGTGAGAAGCTTCTTGGGTTTGGCCGGGTACTATCGGAGGTTCATAGAAGGATTCTCCAAGATGGTGCTACCGATGACTCGCCTTACCCGAAAGGAGACTCCATTCGTGTGGACACATGAGTGCGAGGAGTGTTTCCAGGAGTTGAAGGAGAGATTGACTACTGCTCCAGTGTTAGTCCTTCCTGATCCTGCGGAGCAATTCGAATTATACTGCGATGCCTCTGGTAAAGGACTTGGCTGTGTGCTGATGCAGAAAGGGAAAGCGGTTGCTTACGCTTCAAGACAGTTGAAACCTCATGAGGAGAACTACCCGACTCACGACTTGGAGTTGGCAGCCATTGTTTTTGCTTTCAAGATTTGGAGGCATTACCTGTTTGGCATGAAGTTTGCTGTATTCAGTGATCACAAGAGCCTGAAGTATCTGTTTGACCAGAAGGAGTTGAACATGAGACAGCGTAGATGGATGGAGTTCTTGAAGGATTACGACTTTGAGTTGAGGTATCATCCTGGCAAGGCCAATGTGGTAGCCGATGCTTTGAGTCGGAAATCCGTGAGCTTATCCAATTTAATGATGAACGACTACGAGATGATCGAGAAGTTCAGAGACTTGAGAGTGAACTCCTTGTTTGGGGGTGCACTGCTTGAGATGGAGACAGCAGAGGTGATTAATGAGCTGATGGAAAAGATCAAAGAGGCGCAAGTGCAAAGAGAATGCCTTGATTACGTGAAGAACCAGGACGGTGTGTCTTGGAATGATGATGGTTTATTGCTGTTCCAGAAGAGGATTGTTATTCCTCGAGGGCCACTGACTGAGGAGGTTATGGCAGAGGCTCATAAAGGCCGGTTCACTATCCACCCTGGTGCCACAAAAATGTACCAGGACTTAAAAAGGAATTTTTGGTGGCCGGGCATGAAGAAGGACATAGCGGTCTACGTGTCCAAGTGTCTGATTTGTCAGAAGGTGAAGATCGAGCACCAGAAACCGTCTGGTAAACTTCAACCTCTGGAGATTCCACAGTGGAAGTGGGAGAGTATTTCCATGGACTTCGTGGTGGGATTGCCTAAAACTCAGGCTGGTTGTGACTCTATTTGGGTCATAGTGGACAGATTGACCAAGTCTGCCCATTTTCTTCCAGTGAAGGTGAACTTCACTACAGAGCAGTTGGCCAAGCTATATGTCCGCGAGATTGTGAGGCTTCACGGGGTGCCCGAGAGTATCATCAGTGATAGGGACCCGAAGTTCACATCTCGGTTCTGGGAGGCGCTGCAGGAGGCTTTTGGTACGCAGTTGAGATTGAGTACCGCCTATCACCCTCAGACTGACGGACAGACTGAGCGGACCATCCAGACATTGGAGGACATGTTGAGAGCTTGCACGTTGGAGCAGGGATCAGCATGGGATAGGTACCTTCCGTTGGTTGAATTCTCGTACAACAACAGTTTTCATGCTAGTCTGGGCATGGCACCCTACGAGGCGCTGTATGGTAGGAGGTGTCGGACTCCTACTTGCTGGTCTGAGGTTGGAGATAAAGAGCTTTTCGGCTTGGACTTTGTCCAAGATACTACCCTACAGATCCAAATGATCAGGGAAAAGTTGAAGCAGGCGCAAAATCGCCAGAAGAGCTACTACGATGTCAAGCATCGACCACTGGAGTTCAGTGAGGGTGAGCACGTGTTTGTGAAACTTTCACCTGTCACCGGTGTTGGACGGGCACTCGGCGTGAGGAAGTTGAGCCCGCGATTCATAGGGCCCTACCAGATCCTTGGTAGAGTAGGACCAGTTGCCTATCGACTCGCCTTACCTCCGAACCTAGCCAACATCCACGACGTGTTTCACGTGTCTCAGCTTCGGAAGTACATAGCAGATCCTTCGCACGTGGTGCAGCCGGATGATGTGGAGATTCGGGAGAACCTAAAGACTCCCGTCGGACCACTCAAGATCCTCGATCGTGGCGAGAAGCAGTTGAGGAGCAAGATCATTCCGATGGTCAAAGTACAATGGTCAGGAAGAACTCCTGAGGAGTGTACCTGGGAGCGAGAGGATGAGCTTCTCCGACAGTATCCCGACCTTCGAGACAGGTATGTTTCTGATTTTGAGGACAAAATCCTTAAAAAGGTGGGGTGAATGTAAGAACCCGCACCGCTAATTAAGGTAATTAGTAAGTTAATTATGATAAT